>MU260427.1:5000-15000 GCA_020310875.1 Ceratopteris richardii
TGTTCTTACTTCTTTACCTCTTGTAAAAGTCTAAGTGACTTATCATTTGTTTGTAATCACTTTAAGTCATCCACCTACTACTAGAGTCGTGGAAATTTGGATGTTGAGATTGAGAGAATATCTCCCTAACTTTAGAGGAGAGATTCAAGGGAGTCTAAGTTTGAATTTCAAATTCAAATGAAGATCAAACTCCTATAAATGATGTAGTGAAAAAGTCGCGGGTAACACACTCTCAGTCTAGCTTCACTCCCGAGGCATATTTTCCTTGTAACTCATTGTGTGTGAGGGCTACTCTATACCCAACATCACACTACCTCATTTAGCTCTACTTGGCAAGCTAATGAGATTGTACAAACACATATATCAATAGAAGTATACATTCATCATCTCTGTTTTGTCTGAGTTACCTACTCCAAGTCTGTCAACTTCAAAGAAGCATTGCTCTGGATCTACTGAACCAAATCAAGTTGTTCTATAGCTCATTGGAACCAGCTCAAAGTCTACTACAAGCATACAAAATTTCAAAGGATTTCATTCAGCCATTTGGGAGAAAATCGAATCGAGGTGCACACTGGTATTTGTCTGCAGAGTTCCTGAAAAGTCGGGGGTGATTATAATTTTGCTAAACTTATTTCTCAGTGCATAGTTTATCAATTGAAGTGATTCCAATTGTGATTGGTAGCTTACTAAGGTATATTGATACTCCCAAAGGAATTGTGCCAATTTTAAGTGTGCTGGACACACTGAGTAAAAGTCTGAACAGGTATCATTACAGGAATAGAAGGTTTTGCTTGATTTGTGAAGTACCAAGTTATCTGTTTTGATTTGGTCATTACTCAAATCATTTCCAAAGCACATATATGGTTTCTTTATGTCATTAGGAAGCTAAGCTTGTGTTACTAAGCATATCAGAAGAGAAAAGAGGGCAGGTGTGAAGCAGGTTTTGGAGCACCAACTGATTTCCTGAGTGCATCCATCCATCACTCTCAACAGTGGTATCAGAGCAAAACAAGGTAATCATGGGTGATGGTTTCCCTTCTTTCATTGACAAATTGGACAGAAACAACTATCAAGCTTGGTCATTGAGAATGAAGACCTATCTACAAGGGAGAAGTCTATTTGGATACATATCAGGAGATGAGGAGTTGCCCTCATTCAAGACTAGAGGACTACCTACAAAGGATGAGCATGAAAGACTTAACCAATGGTGTGCAAAGGATGCTTTGGCAAGGTCCTATCTCTTAAACTCTATATCTGACTTTCTTTTACCTCATGTAAGGAACTGTAAGACTTCCCAAGAGACTTGGGAAACCTTGTCAATTACTTTTCTTCCAACACAAGGGCTAGGAAGAATCAATTATGGATAGAGTTCACAACACTTAGGAAGCAGCCCAAGCAATCAGTCTCAGATTATGTGACAAAGATCAAAGATGTGGCAGACCAACTAGCAAGCATTGGAGAGGAAATTGAAGAGGAGCAAATAGTCAGGCAAGTGACAAATGGACTCAAGGCAGATGATAAGTGGGAAAGTTTCACCACTGCAATGGACCTCTACATGGACATGCATACCCCTGATCTTACAACACTCATGGGCCAACTATTTACACATGAAGCAAAGTTCACCAAAGCTGGAGATCAATCAAAAGGTAATAACCCCTCTGCTCTCTTCACTGATAAGAAAGTTAAAGATAAAGGCAAGAAGAAACAGGATGAAGAAGGCTCTACCTCTCAAGCCAATTATGCAGGGAGAGGTAGGTCATCTAGAGGAAGAGGCAGAGGAGGTAAGTCAGGTAGGGGGAGACCCTACAACTCATCACCTTGCAACATCTGTGGGTTGTCCAATCATACCACAGATGAATGCTTCAAGAACTACAAAAATCAGAGAGGAAGAGGCCACTCAAGAGGTGGATACTCTCAAGGAAGAGGCAGATTCAACCAACATCAAAGCTACAATGGGTACAACAACCAATACAACAACAATTACAACAACAACCACAATGGAAGCTACCAAGGTGGATTCAGAAATAGAAGAGACTACAATAACTACACAGAGGAGCAAGATGACTCCTTATTGATCATGAACATGACCTCCAAGATAGGTACAAATGATGATCATTTATTTTACATTGACTCAGGATGTTCTAACCATGTAGCTGGCAATGTGGCATTACTTTCTGATTTGGAAGAGCCCAAGGGCAAACATCAGGTACAAACAGGTGATGATACTAAGCACTCTGTTGTCAAAATTGGAAATGTGAAGACATGTGATGGTAATCAAAATCTATTAAGCAGGGTACTCTATGTACCAACAATAACTAAGAATTTGATGAGTGTTGGTCAGATTGTGGAGAAAGGTTTGCAGGTCAGATTCACACAACATGGAGCATATGTGGAGGACCCAAAACAAGGATTCAGAAGGATAGCCAAAGGGGAGAAATCAGGTAGATTATTTACATTTGAGCTAGAAGATACAAAAAACATTGCTTTGTATAATTACAAGGATCAGACACTTTCAGAGTTAGAGATAGGCATAAAAGATTAGGGCACATAGGTGAAAGAACTCTCAAGCAAATGTGCAGGGATCAATGTGTGCTTGGGATACCTAATGTATCCAAGCAACACATGATTTACAAATGTGGATCATGTCAATTTGGTAAGTCTCACAGATTACCCTACTCAAGGAAAGGTTTCATGCATGAAGACTACCTAGACTTGGTACACACAGATGTTTGGGGACCTAGCAAGGACCCTTCCATTTCTGGTTCAAGATATTATGTGTCTTTTATTGATGACTATAGCAGGTGGACCATTTTATATTTTATGAAGCATAAAGATGAAGTGTTTAATTGTTTCAAGAGGTATCTTGCACTTGTTGAGAATCAAACAGGTAGAAGCTTGAAGAGGCTAAGGTCAGATGGTGGAGGAGAATACTTCTCAAATGAGTTTGAAGAGTTCTTGCAGGAAAGAGGCATCAAGAGAGAGATCACTACCAGATATTCACCTGAACAAAATGGGGTAGCAGAAAGAAGGAATAGACTTATAGTGGAAACAGCTAGGTCTATGCTCAATGAAAAAAGGTTGCCAAATTACCTATGGGCAGAGAGTGTATCCACTGCCACTTACCTCATCAATAGGTTGCCATCCAAATCACTTGATGGCATGACACCATATGAAGCATGGCATGGTAAGAGACCCTCTCTGGATCATTGCAAAATCTTTGGTTGTATAGCATATGTGCATATTCCCTCACAGGTAAGAGGAAAGCTAGACCCAAAGGCAGAGAAATGTATCTTCATTGGCTATGATTTGAACCAAAAGGGATACAGATTCTACAACCCCACAAACAAAGGGTTCAAGGTAAGCAGAGATGTCATATTTGATGAGAATGACTCATGGTATGAGAATGAATGCAGGAAAGTGAGTCTACCCTATGACATGGAGGAAGATTTTCCAAAGCTTACCAAGGAAGAGCCAACTCAGCAAGAAGATTCAAGCTCAGATGATGATACCATCAACCTTGAAGAGTTCAAGGCTTGGAAATCCAAAGGAAAGATGAAGATGAAGCAATTGGAGGACAAGGCAGAAACTTCTACTCAAGCTATGAGAAGATCTCAGAGAGAGAAGAAGAAACCTATCAGATTTGGGTATGACACATCACTTGTAACTAAACATTCTGTATATCTTGCAAAAGACTTGTTGAATGAAGAACCAGGTACCTGTTGGATGTGATGGCTGGGTACAATCAGAAGATCAAGGTGGTGCTGCTAGACCTGCTTCACACCTGCCCTTTCTTTTCTTCAGATATGGTTAGGAGACTCCTTGAGCTTTCAAATGACACCAAGAAACTATATATGTGCTTTACAAAGTGATTGAGTAATGACCAAATCAAAACAGATAAGTTTGAACCTTCATAAGTCCAAAAACTTGCTATTCCTGTAATGACACCTGCTCAGTCCTAAGCTCAGTGTGTCCAGCACACTTACAATTGGTCTAATTCCTTCTGGGAGTATTAAATTAACTTAACAAGCTACCATTATCAAGTTAAATCACTCCAATTGACAAACTATACACTGAGCATGATGTTTAGCAAAATCAGGGACACCCCGACTTTTTAGGAATCACACAGAGATATACCAGTGATCACTTCGACAGCGATTTCTCCCAATTGGCTGAATAGATTGACTTGAAAACTTTGTAGTGTTGTAGAATGCTTTGAGCTGGTTCCAATGAGCCCTTGATCATCAAATTTGGTTCAGTAGATCTTGAGATATGCTCTGTTGAAGTTGACAGACTTGGAGGTAGTCACTCAGAGAAAACACAGAGTAAAGAAACTATGAGTATATGTATTGAATCTATCAAATGTACATTCCCATTGGCAAGAGATGTAATGCACAATGGTACTCTGAGGTGTAGGCTAGGTAGTAGCTCTCACACACTCACAAATTAGCTTGGATTAGCCTCGGGAAGAGTGTATCTAAACCCGCGACTTTTACATTGATTTTTATAGGAGTTTTTGAATGAATTTGAATTTGAATTCAAATTAAAGCTCCCTTGATTCTCTCCACTAGACTTAGGGAGATATTCCCTCAACTAGATCATCTAACTTTTCCACGACTCTAGTCTGGTAGGTATGATTACATTGTTGATAAAGTCACATGGACTTTTACATGAGATAAAAGTAAGAATCAATAAGACTAGGTTCACATGATTATTGACTCTTGTGAATGTATCATCCAAGGGTTCAATCTTTTATGCTTTCCAAGGGTTCAATAGTCCAAGCTTCATGTTGGGTCTTCAAAGGCACACAACAATGCCAAGTGTTATGGCTTGTTTGCACCAACAGCTCCCCCTCAAGCCAAACACTTGCTTGAGTCTTCATTTTTAGTCTTCAATGATATCCTGTAATCCAATCATGGATTTAAACTTGCATAGCTTGCTCCCATCCAAAGCTTTTGTAAGCAAATCTGCACATTGAATATTAGTGGACTCATATGATAATTGGATTTCTTTGCTAAGTAGTTTCTCCCTCACATAGTGGTAATGAACCTCTATGTGTTTTGTCCTAGCATGATACACTGGATTAGCAGCTAAATGAAGTGAACTTGTATTATCACCAAATATGATTGGTGGCCTTATGTATAGGCCCAATTCTGAATAGAGTAACTTCAACCATATTGCTTCTTGAGTGGCATTAGCTAGCCCTCTGTACTCTGCCTCAGTAGATGATAGAGCCACTGTGGGTTGTTTCTTGGATGACCAAGAAATAGTTTTATCACCTTCAAAGCATATGTAACCAGATGTACTCCTCCTGTCATCCTTGCAACCTGCCCAATCTGCATCTGAGTATACCTTGATGTCAATGTCTGATGAATATGGATAATACAAACCATGATTTTGTGTTCCCTTTAGGTACTTCACTATCTTCTTGGCTGCCTCCAAATGTGGTACTCTTGGCTTATGCATAAATTGGCTAAGTACACTAACACCATATGAGATATCAATCCTAGTTAAGGTAGCATAATTGAGACTACCTACCAACCTTTGGTAACCTGTAATATCCTTGAGTTCTTCTCCTTCATGTGCACTGAGTTTGTGGTTGACCTCCATAGGAATGTTTGAGACTTTAGCTTCCTGCAAATTAAACTTCTTGACCATGTCCTGAATGTACTTCTTCTGAGTAATGAATATACCTGAATTTGTGTAGACCAATTCAAGTCCTAGGAAGTACTTCAATAATCCAAGATCATTGATCTTGAATTCCTTCATCATTTGACCTTTGATGTGTCTAATTCCTTGAACATCATTTCCTGTAATAATGATGTCATCAACATAGACACACAAGTATATTACCTCTGAATTGTTCTTCTTTATAAACAATGAAGTATCTGCTTTACTCATCACAAATCCTTGATCCAAGAGATAGGTTGTCAACCTATAGTTCCATGCTCTAGGTGCCTGCTTCAATCCATACAGAGCTTTCTTCAATTTGCAAACATGATTTACCTTATTAGGATCCTCATAGCCAGGTGGTTGTGACATGTAGACCTCTTCAGATATCCATCCATTCAAGAATGCATTCTTCACATCCAATTGGTACATGTTCCAATTCTTGGATGCAGCTACACTCACCATAATTCTGATAGTTGGCATCTTTGCCACAGGAGAAAATGTCTCCTCATAATCAATGCCTTGGGTTTGTGCAAAACCCTTGGCTACCAGCCTAGCTTTGTACCTGCTTATTGTACCATCTGAGTTCCTTTTGAGTTTGTAGATCCATCTGGATCCTATCACCTTCATGGAGTCCTTCTTGGGTACCAAGTCCCAAGTGTCACTCTCCTTGAGAGCCTCCATTTCTTCATCCATTGCTTCCTTCCATTCTGGTTTTAGTAATAGCTTCCTCAAATGTACCTGGTTCTTCACTTAAGATGTCCTTTGCAAGATATACAGAGTGCTTGGTTACAAGTGAAGTATCATATCCATACCTAATAGGTTTCTTCTTTTCCCTTGAAGATCTCCTCATAGCTTGAATTGAGGATTCTGGATTGTCTTCAAGTTGCTTCATCTTCATCTTCCCTTTGGATTTCCAAGCTTTGAATTCTTCAATGTTGATGGTGTCTTCATCATCTGAACTTGTATCCTCATTCTGAGTTGGTTCTTGTCTGACAAGCTTTGGAAAGTCTTCTTCCATATCATAAGGTAAACTCACTTTCCTGCACTCATTATCATACCATGAATCATTTTCATCAAAGATGACATCTCTGCTTACCTTGAATCCTTTGTTTGAGGGGTTATAGAACCTGTATCCTTTCTGATTTAGGTCATAACCAATAAAGATACACTTTTCAGCCTTAGGGTCTAGCTTTCCCCTTACCTGTGAGGGAATATGCACATATGCAACACACCCAAAGATCTTGCAATGATCCAGAGATGGTCTCTTACCATGCCAAGCCTCATAGGGTGTCATTCCATCAAGTGTCTTTGATGGCAACCTGTTGATTAAGTATGTGGCAGTAGATACACTCTCTGCCCAAAGATAATTTGGTAGTTTCTTCTCATTAAGCATAGACCTAGCTGTCTCCACAATGAGTCTATTTCTTCTTTCAGCTACCCCATTTTGTTCTGGAGAGTACCTTGTGGTAATCTCCCTCTTGATGCCTCTTTCCTGCAAGAACTCTTCAAAGTCATTGGAGAAGTATTCTCCACCACCATCAGACCTTAATCTTTTTAAATGTCTACCTGTTTGATTCTCTACTAATGCAAGATACCTTTTGAAGCAATTAAATACTTCATCTTTATGTTTTATGAAGTACAAGACAGTCCATCTGCTATAATCATCTATAAAAGATACATAGTACCTTGATCCAGATATGGATGGCTCCTTGCTTGGTCCCCAAACATCTGTATGCACCAATTCCAAGTAATCTTCATGCAAGAATCCTTTCTTGGTATATGGCAACCTGTGTGACTTACCAAATTGACAAGCCCCACACTTGTATATCATGTGTTGCTTGGATACATTAGGTATCCCAAGCACACATTGATCTCTGCTCATCTGCTTTATGGTTCTCTCTCCAATGTGACCCAATCTCTTGTGCCACATCTCCAATTCTGATAGGGTTTGGTCCCTATAGTTGTACAAGGCAATACTTTTAGTATCCTCAAGTTCAAAGGTAAACAATCTACCTGACTTCTCTCCCTTGGCTATCCTTCTGAATCCATGTCTTGGATCCTCCACAAATGCACCATGTTGAGTGAACCTGACCTGTAGACCTTTTTCAACAATCTGACCTACACTCATCAGATTCTTGGTGATTGTTGGAACATACAATACTCTGCTTAGCAGATTACCATCTCTTGTTTTGACATTACCTACTTTAACCACTGAGTGTTTAGTGTCATCACCTGTCTGCACTTGGTGCTTGCCTTTAGGTTCTTCCAAATCAGAGAGTAAGGCAACATTCCCAGCTACATGGTTAGAGCAACCTGAATCAATATAGAACAAATGATCATCATTGATACCTGATTTAGATGTCATGTTCATAATCAACAAGGAATCATCTTGATCCTCTGCATAATTGTTGTAATCCTTTCTGTTCCTGTATCCTCCTTGATAATTGCCATTGTGATTGTAGCTATTGTTATAGTTATTGTTGTAATTATTGTTGTAGCCATGGTAGCCTTGAGATTGATTGAATCTGCCTCTGCCTTGGGAGTATCCTCCTCTTTGGTGACCTCTTCCTCTTTGGTTCTTGTAGTTTTTGTAGCATTCATCTGTAGTATGATTAGACAAGCCACAAATATTGCATGGAGATTGATTATAGGGTCTCCCCCTACCTGACTTACCTCCTCTGCCCCTACCTTTAGATGATCTACCTCTCCCTGCATAGTTTGCTTGGGAGATGGATCCTTCATCATCAACCTTCTTGCTTTTACCCTTATCTTTAGACTTCTTATCTGTATATAGGGCAGAGGGATTCTTACCTTCTGATTGCTCTCCATTCTTTGTGATCTTGGCTTCATGTGTGAAGAGTTGTCCAATTAGAGTGGTTAGATCAGGTGCTTGGATGTCCATGTACAAGTCCATTGCAGTGGTAAAGCTCTCCCACTTGTCATCTGCTTTGAGTCCATTGATCACTTGTCTGACTATTTGCTCTTCTTCAATCTCTTCTCCAACACTTGCAAGTTGATCTGCTATGTCTTTAACTTTGGTGACAAAATCTGAAACACATTGTTTTGATTGCTTCCTAAGAGTTGTAAACTCAATCCATAGCTGATTCTTTCTGGCCCTTGTGCTTGATGAGAAGTATGTTGACAAGGTCTCCCAAGTCTCTTGGGAAGTCTTACAGTTCCTAACATGAGGTAGAAGGAAATCAGAGATAGAGTTTAGAAGATATGACCTTGCCAAAGCATCTTTAGCACACCATTGATTAAGTCTCTCATGCTCATCCTTTGTAGGTAGGCCTCTGGTTTTGAATGAGGGCAACTCCTCATCCCCTGATATGTATCCATACAAGCTTCTCCCTTGTAGATAAGTCTTCATTCTTAATGACCATGCCTGGTAGTTATTCCTATCCAATTTGTCAATAAAGGAAGGAAAACCATCACCCATGATTACCTTGTTTGCTCTGATACCACTGTTGGATGTGATGGCTGGGTACAATCAGAAGATCAAGGTGGTGCTGCTAGACCTGCTTCACACCTGCCCTTTCTTTTCTTCAGATATGGTTAGGAGACTCCTTGAGCTTTCAAATGACACCAAGAAACTATATATGTGCTTTACAAAGTGATTGAGTAATGACCAAATCAAAACAGATAAGTTTGAACCTTCATAAGTCCAAAAACTTGCTATTCCTGTAATGACACTTGCTCAGTCCTAAGCTCAGTGTGTCCAGCACACTTACAATTGGTCTAATTCCTTCTGGGAGTATTAAATTAACTTAACAAGCTACCATTAGCAAGTTAAATCACTCCAATTGACAAACTATACACTGAGCATGATGTTTAGCAAAATCAGGGACACCCCCGACTTTTTAGGAATCACACAGAGATATACCAGTGATCACTTCGACAGCGATTTCTCCCAATTGGCTGACTAGATTGACTTGAAACTTTGTAGTGTTGTAGAATGCTTTGAGCTGGTTCCAATGAGCCCTTGGTCATCAAATTTGGTTCAGTAGATCTTGAGATATGCTCTGTTGAAGTTGACAGACTTGGAGGTAGTCACTCAGAGAAAACACAGAGTAAAGAACTATGAGTATATGTATTGAATCTATCAAATGTACATTCCCATTGGCAAGAGATGTAATGCACAATGGTACTCTGAGGTGTAGGCTAGGTAGTAGCTCTCACACACGCACAAATTAGCTTGGATTAGCCTCGGGAAGAGTGTATCTAAACCCGCGACTTTTACATTGATTTTTATAGGAGTTTTTGAATGAATTTGAATTTGAATTCAAATTAAAGCTCCCTTGATTCTCTCCACTAGACTTAGGGAGATATT
>MU260427.1:47500-65000 GCA_020310875.1 Ceratopteris richardii
TGACCACCAGGTGTTGGCATTGGCTCTTACGACTCTTCATAGCTGTCATCGATGGGGATTTCCACTACTGTTTCAGGTTCTGGTTCTTCAGTGGGCGAGGGTGGCCTTTCATATGGTAAGATTCGTGCTTGGAGTTCGGTCACCTATTTCCGGAGGGACTCTAATTCTATTGGAGAGTATTGCAAGACTACCGGCTCCTGTTGAGCTGTGGGGCACTGACTATTTGTTTCCTTAGGTCTGCACATTCAGTCTCTAACTTTTCATATGACTCCAAGAAATTTGCATGCTCCTCAAGTAAGATGCGAATGTCTTCTGATGGGACAACTCTATACTTGGTAGGGCTAACGGTTGCTCTTGCAGTTCCTTCCATAGCCACTTCAAAGTTGTCTTGGTTTTGTTGTTGAAGCCTCTTGTTCTCTTCTAGTGTTGTTGCCATATGCTTCCTTAATAGCCCAAGGTTGCGTCTGAGTGTAGCATTAGATATCATTTGCGCTTGGAGCACTGTTTCTAGTTCCTTGACTGCTTGATCATCTACTGTCGATGTCTTTGATTCCAATTCGGAGTGAGCCTGCTGTAAGGTGGTATGCTCGGTTAGGAGCGTTTGGTAATCAGCTTCAAGAGTGGTGACTCTAGCTTGCAGACGCTGAGATTCTGCCTGGAGGGCCGTAGTGCGTTCTTCCAATTGATGGTATTCTTGTTGCAATTGATGTGCACACTGAAGTAATGTGTTGAACGTGCTATTTACATTATGAGATGCAAGGGGGAAGGTTTGAAATGCAGGGGAGGTGGGATTGAGGAGGGAGGTAGTGAATGCTGTGTGTGCCAATGATGTGGTGAGTGGTGAGGTGGGGGGTAGTGGAGGGGGAGAGGGTGGAATTGTGGGGAGAGGTGCTGTGGTGGGTGAAATGTCCATTGGGTCAGACAGAGTGGTGTGTATAGGGGCTACCATGTAGGTGGGTATGGTAGGTGAAGTGAGTGTGGTGTTCGTGTAAATTGATGTCGTTGCGACATCGGGGAAATGTGCCTCTGAAACATTGGAGAGCGGATGATCTGTTCCACAAAGGACGGGTATTGGGGTGGCGAGGTTAGGTTGAAAGAGGTGTAGGGGCCAGATGGGAAGTGAGGGTCATGGAATGAAGGTACCCGAATTGGGGGATAGGCTGGGAAACACAGGGTGCCTTCTGTGGGTGCAGGGTGTCCAACCATACTTGGGATTATGGGATGGCCAGTTATGGGTTCGGAGGATAGAAGGGTTGAAGTGTACAAGGGATTGGTGACGAAAGAGAAGAGGGTGTCTTGTGAGGTGGGTTCTCGAAATGAGAATGATGTGAATGAGGATGGGTTATAAGTGAAGGTAGAGGTGATGACTGTCGCTTCTTCCATGGTGGGAGGTGGTGGTGGGGGTGGAGAAGGTGGTGATGGGGGACGCTGGGGTGAGATGGGTGATGTCTGAACGAAGGTTTCAGCAGAGAGGTCAATGGTGGTGGTGGGGGTAGCTATGGTTTCAATGGGTACTTCTTGTTCTGTGACGGGTATCCTGATAGTCTTACCTGCGGGTGGTAATGTGTCAACTCTGCGTTTGTCATACCTCACGGACTGGCGGACTGCTGTGTGGACAGCCTCTGGAACTCCTAAAGATTTTGACACTAATTTGAGGGTGTCAATGAAATGTTGATCCACCCCATCATCTGATAACATTTCTTGCATCAAAGCTTGACCTGACACAAGAGAGAGTTGATGCCTTTCTTGTACTGCTTTGATTGTGTCATATAACCTTTGTAGTTGAGCTGTATATGCAGGTGCACCTACAAGTTCTGGCACTTCTTGTTGCTCATCTTGATGTTCTTGATCATAATCCTCCTCATCTTCCTCCTGTTCTTCTTTTTCATTATCCTCTTCATCCACTTCAACTGTGGTGACAGGTACTTGGGAGGTTGTTGCCTGCGTTTGCACATTCTCCACTTGTTGTGCCTCTTCTGCCTCCAGCTCTACATCTTGTAATAATTGTTCGAAGTCTTCATTCGTGAGTTCTTCCAAAGGTGCACCACTAGGAAATTCAAGATCTGTTGGGACTAGAGGAAATATCAAGTTAGGCCCATCGGTGCTGCATCTTGGAAGTCGGAGTGTGAATGGTCGGACTCTTCGGGGTGGAGGGGTGACGTCTGGTGTTAGGGTGGCTCCACGTGGTTGAGCACATGGGACTTGGACAGTGCCTCTCATCTTCTTAGAAGGGGGTCCAGTGGATGTCCTGCCTCTAAACTGCTCTACACGATTCCACATTAGGGCCCGTTGAATAGGGATGTCATAAGCCAAACACCTATAAATTATTCTCGTTAGAGCACAGCATCCATATAAAACCTGTTTTTGCGGCCATCGTTTGTGAGCCAGGTGTATCTGATCAATTATCCAGTGGGGTAAGTTGATGGTGAGGCTCTGTGTCTCTGCCAGATACAAACTAAACCAAATCTTTTTGGGCGGCATGGTGAATCTATCTTGTGCAGGAAAAGCAAAGTGTTGCATGCACATGCGAAGGTGTATTGCAATATTAGGCGTCATGGACACCATGTCCTTGAGTTTGGTGAGGCTTCCATTCTTCATGTAATCCGGCACTAGGGTTTCCTTCTCTGTAGGAATATGCATTCCGCGCATATCTAGGGCCTCTCTCACCAAGTTGTTTGATAGCCTGAACCTCTTGAGCTCATTCCCCTTTGTCAGAGATGGAATCACAAATGAGCTTGCACCTTTTGGGTTCTTGTTTGGAGTCAAGGTGTTGATGAGATAGTAGCATCGCATAAAGTCAGGCTTTGGGAGCCGTGCACTGAAATATGCATTCAATCCTGCCTTCTCCCATATCGAACGTAGGCCTTCGGCATTTTGTAACTTCTCAAATTCTCTTGTAAAGAAATGGTATTTACCTTGCTTCCCATTGAAGTCCAACTCTGATTCCCATAGGTACGTTCCTTCTCCCAAGGGTCCTGCCACTTCACTAAACCAGTGGGAAGCTTTTCCGACGGGCATGGTATGGCCACTGGGAGGGTCCGCAATAGGTATGATTTTGATGGCCTCAATTCTTCTGGTTTTTCATTTGTCTCAGGCAAAACGGGTAAACTGTCTAAGTCCACCACTTGCTGGCTCGTTTCTGTTTGAGAGCTAGTTCCTGCCGCCTCAGCCATGTTGAGAACTTCGTAGCTGGTTCTGTGAGAATATATGAACAACCGTTGTCGGGATGAAATCCCTCAGGGAAGTGTGATGATTTTTTTCAAAAGTTCATTGTTTTCTGAGTTTCGTGTGATGTTTTGTTCTAAAGAGGATACATTTCATGCATGATTTGACTGATTTGATTGCCTGTGTGATAAGAAACCATGTGAGAGATGTGCATTAGAACCGTGCGTGTAAATAACTGACATTAGACCCATGAAAACTTTAGGTTTGACCCTTGAAACTGACTGGAAACATGAGTTTACCCCCCTGAAAATCGGACTTGAACCCTTGGAAACCCTTGAAGTTTAGACCGAAACTGTAAATAAACCCATGAATTGGCGAGGTTGAGATAATTGTGAGTAAACCCTTACTTTTCCCGATCAAAAAAATTTAGGTTGGACCCTTGGAAATGGCGGTTTCTGTAGGTCAAACCCTAAAAACCAATTAAATTGTAAATATCCAGTGTGAAACCAAAACCATAGTATAGGGGAAAAATTAAAAAGTCCGCCAAAAATAGAAAGTTCATTGAGGAGGTTAGAACATTCTAGAAGATAGTTCTAGGAGAGGGAAGGGAAAACCTATAAAAAGGAGGGCATGCCTCATTTTGTTTTCCCCGTGGTTCTTTGTTGTGGAACGTCTCTCCAGGTAATCTTCTTACCCTTCTCATATCCATTCTTTTATTGTTCATGTTCATGAGTTTGCACGATGCATGAGAGAGAGAAAGTAAATGAGGTGGAATCATATATTCTGCTTCGTATCGTTGGGCATTATGTATTCTGTAATATGGCAAAGGGTGCGTGAAAACTGCTTCGATATAGCACATATGCAGGGGCTATTTTTAAACTGTCCCCATAATGAACCAATGAACCTAAACTAGGCAACGCTTCTTAACATGCTCGACTTGTTAGAGAGAGAGAGAGAGAGACGACGCTGAAAACTCGGGGCCTGTTGTCGTTGACGGTGGAGACTGATGATTGGGCTGAGAGATAAGTGATGGTGGAGCAGAGATTGCATATGTCGGAGCGTGCCGGAGAGAGAAATTTCTAAATAAAGGAGTATGGACCTATAGTGCTGCTGCCATCGCCAGAGAGGGAGAGAAATAGGACGACTCCCTGCGGCGCTAGGTGGATAGAGATTGCGGGTAGCTCGGACCCACGCAAGGTGTGAGAGAGAATGCACTGAGGATTGTGCTGTCGACGACAGAGGAGAGAGGCTTAGAGGATTTGGCGGCGCAGAAAAGCCTGGAGACAAGTTGGCTAGATCTGGAGTTGTCCGCGCACGCTATTCACCACGATAGAAGAATTGATGGCCGCTGTGGTCAGAGGCGCAGGAAAAAGCAGACGAGAGAGAGACGGAGATGGAGAAAATTGTGGCGGTGCTCTGTAAGAAGGGAGAATTTGTCGTGTTCTTGGCTAAGTCAGAGAGAGGTGCAGTTGGGTACGAGGACAACTCACGAGAGAGAGCCATGATGTCGGCGCGCTGTAGAAATTCACGTGGATATGAGATAGAGAGAACGATTCTGAAGGCGGCAGAAATACCGACTTTCAGAGAGAGAGAGAGAAGGGAAGTGGTAGTTGCGCGCTGTCAGAAATCTCTTGGAAGAGAGAGATCCGGGAGCGACGGAGATAGCGGCCGTAGAAGAATTATCGTCGTGAGAAAGAGAGAGATACTTGGCGACAGATCGGAGGCATGCGCTGTTGCTGATACGGCCAACAAGAGAGAGAGAAAGAAATACACCTGCGGCGGCTCTAGCCGATCAGAACGGAGGCGTAGAGATGGAAAGAGACTTTAAGAGAGAGAGATTCCTTGGGAGTCTTTGGCGGCGCTGGCAGTAAGATAGAAGAGAGAGAAGACTTCGGTAGAAGAAGAGAGAGATATGAATACCCAAATGTCGGTGACTCCGACACATGAAGAGAGACAAGCTGTTGGTAGCACGCGCGTGGAGAGAAATAGAGATGTTGAGGATAGAGAGAGAGTCTTTGGAGGCGCTGGCAGAACCTTCGGAGCGAGAGAGCTTTCGCTTACATCTCGTGCTTATATGGGAAGAGAAATGTTTATATACATCAAGAGAGAGAGAGAAAAATGTTGCTGCCCATCAGAGAAAAAGGCGATGAGAGAGAGAGTTTGTAGGTCGATCATATGCCAACGAATATAATTAACTAATTAGAGAAATAAAACAATAAAAGAAAGAATGAAACAGAGAAAACGAAGAAAGAATGAAAAGAGAAAAGAAAGAAAGAAATGGAGGGTAGAGAAGAAGGAGGGAAGAAATTAAGAGAAGAAAGAAAAGGAGAAAGTATATATGGAGAGGAGAGTGGTTGAGGGGTCACTTAGAAAATTGAAATTGTCCAAACATTTTATATATCATTTGCAAAAATTTAGACACTTGTATGGCATACTTTAAGTTTGTTATTATTAGTTTTTCATGATTTTAATTGATTGGATTGATTAACACTAATTAAATACCACCCCGTGGTTCTTTGTTGTGGAACGTCTCTCCAGGCTCATGCAGGTTTCTGATTATATGAAGAGAAGTGAAAGCATTGAAGACTGAAGATAAAGAGTACCCCATCCCGTGGATTGCTCTTGTGGATCGTCTCCTCCAGGTTTATGCGGTTTCTGATTATCTGAAGTAAAGAGAAGGGAGGCTACTGCTGAGGATACCTGAAGCAAAGAGTGGACCGAAGACCTGAAGAAAAGCTTGGACCGCGAAGACCGAAGCGGAATCTCGTGGGCGATTTCTCGCACTGTAGCGAGGGATCTATTTTATATCGGCCGGCCCGCACTGTAGCGGCGGCTTTTATACTGTATCATCGCACCGCACTGTAGCGGTTTTATTGTACCAGCGGCCCGCACTGTAGCGGCCTATTTTTGTATCATTCATTTTTATTGGAGTACTTCAGTTTCATTTCCGTGGTATCGTTGAGCTTGATCTGCATCACGTGTTTCACTGCGGTATCCGTCTCTTTCCGACGCCCACGGTCCCACGTCTCGACACTTCCGAGGGGCAAGGGGCCCACACGTACGAGGATCGCACACGCTCCGGAGAGCACAGGCGAGGCGCCCAGCGCGCAGACGCCACTCGCAGGACAGCGGGAACGGCGCACCAGAGCGGGGCCTGATCCAACCCCACGCGCCGGCTTCCCGCCACGACCTCCTTCTTCCCGACACCGTTAACATTGCAATGGACACAAAATGACACTGTGTCCCCGTTACAACATTAACTTGATGAATTGTGATGTAGTTAGTTGGTTAGTTAGTGCTCGCGTGGATGTGAGTGTGAAGTGTGGTTAGCTGATGCTGAATACCTATGAGCTAATGGGGGGTCGGGTGCAGTGTGAGGGTGATACAGTTGGTCAGTGGTAATGAATTTACAAATGGGGTTGGGGCTTTGGTACATGCTTTGGGCTGCCAAACAAACTGATTGGCTGTTGGTCTTGATTTTGTGGAGACTCTGGAGGGTTTTATAAGAGTGTCTGCCTGGAAATGAGGCTTTTTAGGGACCCATTTACAAGTGATTCTGCTCGTGCTCATGTGCCAATGTGTGTTCGCGCGTGATGAATACAAGTGGGTATCGGTTGTGCGAGTGAGTGAACCATGTTGTACAGGGTTTGGCCTTGGTGTAGCTATTTGAGCCCGCAAGCAAGCCTTAGGCACCCAGATTTGTCGTGATTGTGGGTTGACCTTCATTGACTTCTTGGGTACCCAAATAGACTTCACTTGCGTAGAAGAACTTATGAAGGACTTCTTATTAGTGTCGTGTTGTTGATTACTAATAAGAGGTTTTGGCCGTGGTGTTGGTTTGGTCGCCACAGGGTGTTCGCCTTTCCGCATCCATGCTTGTTTCAACGGCTGAAACAATATGCTTTGCTCCTTTTTTTGGCTACCAATATAGGTAGTGCTCTGCTTTCTCTGTATTCGATCTGCCATTGGTTGCTGCATCCTTCTGGCCTTTGGAAAAGAAGGGAATGTTGTCTTATCCTTGACTTCGTTGTTGAAACAATCCTCTTTCTGCATCATACAGCTTTGGACAAGAATAGCATTGTCAACTTCATGTGTGCCCCTGGAAGGACCAGGAGTTCGTGCTTTACCTAGTTCCTTGAGTGCTTTGTTTTCTAATTCAACTGTGATTCGACCATGATAAATTACTCATACCTGAAGAAGTCCACTTCTTAGGTTTAGGTTGACTGCATGATCATAGATCCAGTCCTGACCCAAGACAAGAGGCTTAGTGAGGTCCTCATCTTGACACACTAGTACTTTGACTGTCATTACTTCGTCTTGAACATAGAGGGGAAGTTCCACCTCGCCCATGCAAGGGGTTTCCACACCTCCCAATCCTATGAGATATGCTTCTATAGGATTGATAGTTAATTTCAACTCTTGACAGTAAGACAATTTAACAGCACTAGTGGCTGCACCTGAGTCAATCAAGGCTCTTACAGTCCTTGCACCCTTTCCTTGTCCTATATCTAAGGTTATAAAAGGACGTCGATCAATTATCCTATGGGAGCTGATACCTGAAACTTCACACATAGCCATGTGATATCCTTGATCTGCATCGGCATCTGACCTAGGTTTCTCTCTACCTTGTCTTCTTAATTTCATTCTTCGTATGCGCTCTAAAGCTTCTGCTTGAGCTTCTTCTCGAATTCGCTTTTCTTCTTCTTTGCGTTTCTTGGCAATATTGAGTCGACTTAGCATTTCCTCTGTGAGAGGTTCCTGGTATAACTTAACTCTGCATCTGCTTATGTAGCTTGGGAGAACATCGCCTTCTAATGTGGCTAGTTGCACTGCTCCACTTGTTGAGATTCTATTAATGATCATGGGTCCGTATCCTCTCTTCTCCAGTTTCCTCGCGTGTTGTTTCAAAGTGTAGACTAAAACTAAGTCTCCAGCCTTCAAGCCTTCATCCTTTACGTGGGCATCAAAGTAGGCCTTCTGTCGTTTCTTAGCTGCATATATCCCTGCAGCCGCCCTTAGTCTTGTTTCCCCTAATCGTTCAAGGTCAAAAAGTCTTGAGGAGAGTTCATGACCCGTCCATTCATGCTCTTGTGCTACTTTCAATGTAGGTATTAAGAAGTCCAACGGTAGCACTGCATTTTGGCCGAATACCATCTGAAAGGGGGTGGCTTGGAGTACCGTTTTGTAGGCGACTCGGTATGCCCAAACAGCATGGTGTAGCTGTTTGTCCCAATCAGAGCGTTTGTTGTTCACTAATTTCGTCAGTACATTGCACAGAATCTTGTTTGTGCTTTCGGCTTGCCCATTAGCTTGTGGGTGGTAGGGGGCAGACTTCTTATGTACCACCAAGAATTCTTGGAGCAGATTTTCAATCACTTCATTCAAGAAGTGAGTGCCTCTATCACTAACTAGCTCTATAGGTAACCCGTATCTGGTGAACACATTCTCGAATAAAAACTTAGCTGTCGTTTGAGCATCGTTCTTCGTTGTGGCTTTTACCTCTACCCACTTGGTTAGATAGTCCGTCGCAACAATGATATATTCTGCATGGGAACCCTTAGCTGGGGGATTAATAGGACCTACGAAGTCTATTCCCCACTTAGAGAATGCATGTCCACCCATCATAGGTTTCAGTGGCATCTCATCTTTACGTATAGGATACTGAGTTCTTTGACAGACATCACATCGTTTCACATAGGTATGTGCATCCATGTGAAGGGTCGGCCACCAGAAGCCCGCAAATAGTATTGCTTTGATCACCCGATATGGTCCAAAGTGTCCTCCTCCTACACCTTGGTGAGCAGTTTCCAAGATCTTAAGGTATTCACTCTCATGGACACATAGTCTCAGGTAACCATCTTTACCACGCTTGTATAGATTATCACCAATGAGTGAGTAATCCTGGGCTTCTTGTTCTAAACTCCTTTTCCTAGCCAGAGTCATGTCTGGAGAGAATGTTTTTGTCCTCAGGAAGGATACTAGTGGTTCACTCCAATCTGGCACAATGGACACTTGATAAAGAGTGGCATGTTCCACAGGTGGTTTAGTACAGCAGATTGGGCATTCCTTGCACAACTTTTGGACATCAGCCTCCATAGTAGGCCAAAGCACTCCGAGTCTCCTTAGTGTCTGTAGGGTTCGTTGTTTTGAGTAATGTTGCTCTAATGCACCTACATGTGCTAATTGCAACCATTTAGCGTACTCATCCTCTTCCACACAACAAGCCAAGATCCCTTGATCTGTGTGCTTGTACATACTTCCTGCCATGATGTGATACTTTTGGGCTTTTACTACCTCTCTATCCTGTGTGTTTATCACTAGGTGGTTAGGCCCGTATGTCAATACTGGCACTAATGGTTTAGCCCACTGCGGCACCACTTCCAAATTAAACAAGTAAGCATCAGGAAGGTCATCTGACACTCCTTGTGGGGCTTCTCCAGATGTGAGCCTAGAGAGATGGTCTGCTCTCAAGTGAGTCTTCCCTTTCCTTACCACAACCTCAAAATCATATTCCATTAGCAAGAGAAACCATCTTACTAATCTTCCTGTATTGCATGGCTTGTTTACGAGATAGAGCAGTGCCTGATGGTCAGTAAAAAATTTAAACTTATTTGCAAGCAAATAATGTCTAAACTTTTTAACTGCATATACCATGCCTAGTCCTTCTCTCTCAGTAGTGGTATAATTTCTTTTAGCTGCATTCAATTGTCTACTGGCATAGGCAATTGGCAGATCCATATTACCTTCACCAGTAGGTTGCACGAGTACACACCCAATAGCATAATTGGATGCATCCACGTGAACATGGAAGGGCTTATTCCAATCCGGTGTGGTTAAGATTGGTGCTGAACATAATCTTCGTTTAAGCTCCTGGAAGGAGTTCTCACATTCATCAGTCCACTCAAAGTTAGTCAGAAGTCCGTACATGGGCTTTGCAATGACAGCATACATGTGAATGAACCGGCGGTAGTAACCACAATGCCCCATGAAAACTTGTACTTCCTTGACATTCTTTGGCCTAGGTAACTCGGCTATGGCCCTCACTTTCTCTTCATCGGTGGATATGCCATTCTTTGACACTATGTGTCCTAGAATCTTGCCTTGCCTGACCATAAAAACGCACTTTTCTGGGTTCAGGCAGACTTGATATTCTCTACATTTGTCAAAGATTTGTCTGAGTCCAGGAATATGGGTTTGCCTGATGTTGGAATGAGCACAAAGATCATCAACATAGACTTCTAAGTTCTTCCTCAGGAACTCTTTAAATACATGGCACATCAGCCTCTGGAAGGTTGCTGGTGCATTGGTAAGCCCAAATGGCATTACTCTAAAGGCAAATATGCCCCATTCAGTGGCAAAAGCCATCTTATGCTGATCTTCTGGAGCTATGGCTACCTGATTGTAGCCCGAAAATCCATCAAGGAAGCTGTACACTTCCTTGCCTGCTACTCTTTCTAAGAGGTGCTCTGTGATAGGAAGCGGATAGTTATCACGAATGGTGGCTGCATTAACCTTCTTCAAGTTAATGCATACACGTAGCTTTCCATTTTTCTTGGGCACCACTACGATGGGGGATACCCACTCAGTGTGCTCAATTTCATAGATGAATCCAGCTTCTACCAGTCTATCTATCTCCTCTTTGATCTTAGCAGCATAGTTATCGTTATATGTGTATGGCTTCTGCTTAGAGGGTTTGGCGTCTGAGGTCATGGGAATTGTGTGTGAGCATATATCTGGGTCAACACCTTTCAAATCCTTGTAACTCCAAGCGAATACATCTCTGTATTCTCTTAGCAAGGCTATTAGCTCTTGTTCTTCCTCTTCTGTCAGGTCATGTCCTATGTAAGTGCATCTCTCTTCTCCTTCTTCTATGGCTACCACTATTTTCTTGGTGGTTTCTTTGTTATCATAGGCCTCCCCTGATTGCGCCTCTCTTTTAGGCATTCTGATCATGACTCTCCTGTCATCTATCTCATACTTCTTAAAATTTTCTGGGACCTCAAACAAAGATTCTTCCTCTTCTGGTGTGACTTCTCTCTTCTTTCTTTTCTTTCCTTCTTCCTTCGGGGTCACATGTGTGGCTAGCCTTACATCATTTGTAAGCTCTCCGTGCCTCTGGGGTTGAAATTCTACTTCATAGAAGTATTCTTCATCTGATGCAAAAGGTGGGTCCATGATAATTGACTCTAAATCGGAGTCACTCGCATCCTCAAATGCATCAGGGCTAGGTTCACACTCTTCTAAAACTGCCTCTCCCATGATTGGCTCTACGGAGAAGACTGAAATGTCATAGCCATCCTCATCACAGTGGGGTGTCCATTGTTCTTCATTGATGGCTACATCCATGGTTGCTAAAATTTCCGCCCAGCCGTGGGGTTCAAATTCTTCATCAGTAAATACTACAGGTGCATAGGCTGGGTCTTGAATTGATCTATGTGTTTCTTTTGCACCTATCTCTCTAGCTTTTTCTCTCTTCTCTTCTTCTACTGCTACTTTGCACATCCATAAGTGGGTATCTTCATGCATCCATGAGGATCCTGACCCTATGGAATGCACCGATTCTGCATCATCTTTGGCTCTATGGATGGAATTCCATTGGATAGGAGGGACATCTCTATGAGAGTAATCTTTGAGATTCACTTTGGTCGTGACACCTAAGTGTTGCAAATACAAGGAGTTGGTTCCCCAATCCTGTACCACTTGCAACTGTCGCATAAATGGTCTTCCCAAAATCATCTCATAGGCATGATTTTTGCTAAAGTCACATATAGCGAATGTATGCTCGAACTCAACACCACATGTGGTGAGAGTTATTCCTTCTAGCAAGCCTAAGGGCCTCTGAATATGACCATCGACCATCTGCAATTTCATCCTCGTGGGCCTGAGTGCTGGCTTGCCCCACCGCTTCCATAGGGAAGTGGTAGCAATTGCAACACCTGCGCCTGAGTCTAGAATGGCCTTGGTGGTGTATCCTTGATGTGTGATAGGAAGATATGTGTTTCCCTCTTCGCCCTCACTCATGTCTCCTATCTTGTCCAATGGTATTTCTGGCACTGTTCTCTGGGATCCTACCTGGGAACGAGGTTTTGCTATCTTTGGTACTTGTTTGGCTACATGTTTCCATAGCTCTGGCCTGACTTTGAGTAGCTCTTCTAACGTGAGGTTGCATTGTACTTTAGTTTTTTTCACTACCTCCGTGTTCCTAGGTATGACTGAGTCCTCATTTCGTACCATGACCATGGGTCCTCTCATACACGTGGACCTTGCCTCCCATGGGCCTGTGAAATGGGGTAGTTCTTGTAAAGAATTAGACTCAAAGTCTACTCTCTCATGAGATTGGGTGCTCTCCTGCTCCTCATAAATGGATGGAATGTCTTGTGGGAATTGGTCGTGTGCATCATCCACAAGTTCAATGGGAGGAGGGACTTCACTTTCTTTAGCCCATTTGTCTTCTTGAATCTCGCGTAGGAATTCTGGTGTGAACCGATTCATAGAAGATGATGTGTCTGGCTCCGTAGAGTTAGGCACATAGGCTTCAGGCACATAGGCTTCCTGGGCAGGAATGCTTACTCTTTCACTTGCCTTGTCCTTATGTTGAGAGGTGGGTTCCTTTTCTGATTGTGCAATCAGCTTCTCTATTCTTTCTAACAGTCCATCAAAGTGCAACTGTGTCTTCGCTGAACTAGAGATGTTAAATAAGCGACTGGCTTCAAACATGGTCTGAGCCAATTCCACCATCTTAGCATAAATTTTGGTTCGTTCTAGCTCTAGTTCTGCTCTAGGGTAACACTTTTCATGATCAGTTACATTTGGCCCTTCTTGGATTCTGGCCTGATATGCTTTAAGCATCATGTTTAGGTCCTCGGGAGTGGGATCTGCTAGGACTGATCCTACTCTTGGGGGTGGTGGGTTTAGGTGAGGCGGGTTGGAAGGTGGCGGTTCGGATGGAGTTGGGAATGGTGGAGGTGGGGTAGTGTGAGAGGGAGTTTGAGATGTGAGTTCAGTTATCCTGGCCTTTGTTTCTCTGAGACTTTCCTCAAGTTCGCTCATCTTTTTCGCCCATTGCCTTTTCATTATTTCACGACTATCTCTCCAAGCTCTAGTCCTTTTCTTTGTTATGCTCTCTGTTTCACTAACTTCTGGGCTCTTTTCCTGGCCTACCCCTTGGTTTTGCTGCAATGCTTGAGCTCTAGTGACTACCTGTACGGGTGCAGTGGAAGTGACACTTCCTGTGGAATCTACCACTAACCAAATAACGTTAATAGGAGTGATTTTTGGCATATTATTAGGATTCTTAGGGCAGTCTCGTAAGAGATGCTCCTTTCCACACTCTTGGCAAAAGCCCTAGATCGTCACTGACTGGGGTTGTGTAGGTGGAGGCACGGGACAATCACGAATGAGATGATCTCCTTGGCATCTGTAGCATGGTCCTCTAGGGAATGGAGGTCTTACTTGCCTAGGTTGAGGTCTAGGGTTGGGGTTTGCATACATGACGTTTGTGTAATCTAACTCCCAACTAGGTTCATTTGGCTCTTCACTGTAATAGGACTCACCATGTTCAGGAGATTGCATGTAGTAGGCATGGGGGCTGTCAATATGCGTCGAATCAAAGCTATGGTCACTTGGGTCACTTTCAGAAAGCAATGGTGTTACAGGGACTATAGCTCTATTCAAATTCTCTTCTGCAGCTGCATACTTTACCAGAATTACATTAGCTGGGGCAGGGGGTTGTTGTGCTAACACAGGCTGAGGCCTTTGTTGGTTTTGGTACTGTGGTTGGTAGGTTTGTTGGGGCCTAGCATACTGCTGTGGTGGATATTGGTTCTGATATCTTCCCTGTTGATATGGCTGAGGGTAGGTTTGCCTAACCGCTTGCTTATTGTATGGACAGTCTTGTGCTGTGTGATTTGTGTATCTCCGTTCTATGGTACAGTATTGGCTACTCGGATTTACTTGGGGTTGAGCCGTAATGGGACACACGTTCACCATATGGTCACCTCCACAAGTATAGCATCTTTTCATTGGGGCGAATCTTGGGATTTGTTTGCTAGTGACACCTAGTTTTTGAGCTACTTTCTCTGCTAATTCCTCAATTGATGTGGATTGCGAGGAAGAGAGGCTAGAGGCACTATCTGAGTCTTTGTAGATTTTGGAAAGCTCTAGCTCTTCCCCTAGGTTATCCTCGATGTCAATGCACATGCGTACACACTCTTCTATGGTCCTAGGGTCCTTCAGATACACATAAGATCTCAATTTGGTACTTAGTAATCCATCCAAGAATAAAGCCACTTGCTTAGCTGGCGTGGGTAACTCAAGGATAGGGCATCTCTCTAAGTATTGCCTGAATCTTCTTCCTGCAAGTCTCACGGTCTCTTGAGGGGTTTGCTTGAAGCTGTGAATCAATGAGGAGGTATTATGTCTTATGCCACTCTTAGAGAATTCAATAATGAAAGCCTCTAGGAGTTGGTCTATGCTCCTGAATTGTCTCTCATTCAATGGTTGAAACCACGTAAGGGCTGTGTTCCTAAGGGTTAGACCAAAGGCATTGTACTGCGTGAATAGATCCTCCACTTGTTCAGCTCTCAAGACTTGCCTAAACTCAGCCACATGATCGTATGGATCTCCAGTGCCATCGAAGTAGTTCTTCATGGACTTGCTCTAAGTACATCAGGTTCTACTCTATTTGTTTTCGTCCTCGTTCTTTCTCTGCCCCCTAGGTTGGCAAAGCTTACTTCTGGCCTATCTCTACTTCTATCTCTTTGAGTTCCATGAGCTTGGGATGTTCCCGCTCCAGGGTGACCATAGGACACGTTCGATCTTGGTTGGGGGAAAACGAATTCTCCCTTCCAAGTGTAAGCATGCCTGTCATGTTCTGTAACCACAAAGATCCTCTCTGAAGCGTGATCTAGGTAGGTCACTCTGCCTGGGCTATCAGGATCTTTGAACTCATAGGCTGTCAATCGCGATCGACTGGGCTGTCAATCGCGATGGACTGGTGTCAATCGCGATGGACTGGTATCAGTCGCGATGGACAGGGTATCAGTCGCGATGGACTGCTGTCAATCGCGATGGACTGCTGTCAATCGCGATGGATTGGGCTGTCGGTCGCGATTGATGGGGTGTCAATCGCGATGGACAGAAATTTTCAGGGTTTTCTGTGAATTTGTGTCAATCGGGGCTCTATATGTCGCGATGGACAGGAATCTCGGCGAAATGGGGTGTCAATCGTGATTTTTCTGTCGGTCGTGATGGACAGGGGTGTCCGTCGCGATGGACACGTGTCCGTCGGGGTCTGTCAATCGCGATGGACTGGCTGTCCGTCGCCATGGACAGTGTCAATCGCGATTGACTGGCTATCAATCGCGATGGACTGAAATTTTGCAATTTTTTCAAAAATTTTTGTGGATCTGTGCTGTGCAAAGTCTCTAGTCTACTGTGGTGTACTCAGTTTTACCAAAAGATGAAAATTTTTGTCAATCGCGATCGGCAGAAGCTGGCGACTGCGAGACAGTTCTGCACATTTCCGTACCTGCGCAACGTGCTGGAGGGGATGATGCTGCTGGAACCTGCAAGAAACTCAACAAACATGCAAACACAAGGCACACAATATTGCTCTCTCGCTCTCTCTCACAAGTGGAATGAGGGAAATGAGGTGGAGAAGGTGATATGATCAAAAACTCAAAATTTTCACGATGATGGAGATGGAGGTGGGAGATGGTGATGATGATGATGATGATGATGGTGATGAGGTGAGGAAAAGAAAAATAAGAAAAGTGAAGAAATTACCTACAACGCCAACGTCCCAAATCTACGTCTTACCATCACACGCTCGTCCTCAAAGCTCGATCCCCGGCAACGGCGCCAAAATTTGGTGTAGCTCAATGATGAGTAGCACCTCCTTTAATGTCAATCCGGGAAGACGTGAGGATGGTATGAAGACCTCGAGCAAGTGAAGGCACAAGTGCGTGAGTGAGAAGCACACTAACATGCACACACATACACACACACGCACACACACAGTAAGACAAAGAGTGAGAATCAATGGAGTTCTTAGATTACTTTCAAAAAGCTCATACAAGTTCAAAACTATTACAAGCTAACCTCAAAAATGAGCTCTCTAGCTCTTTTTATAGTTTTTGACTAGGTTTTGGCCTTGTCCAGACCTAGTGTCCGGCCTAGTTAAAAATTAGGTTCTCTACCCTATTTGGAGGTTCAAACGAAGTCTAAAAAATGTGAAAACTGACAGGTAGGTACTTCTAAAGCTCCTCAAGCTCAAGGACTCCTTGGCTTGCACAAAATGGAGCTACAAAAATATGAAATGATATTTACAATGATGGTTAGTGATAAAAATCACTATTATAAAGATGTTGTTTTGGAAAAATTTGAAGGCGTATCTGCCAGATCTGCGTCGACTGCTTTGTCTACTTAATCCTTCGCCTTGCTTTGACTCTCTGCGCTGGCTTCCTTGTCTCCTCAGACCTTGGGTGCCCATACTGCTCTCAACATCTATCTATCTGTATGTCTATCTATCTATCTGTCTGTCTATCTATCTATCTGTCTATCTTCCTATCTATGTGTCTATCTATCTATCTATCAGTTTGTCTATATATCTATGTGTTTGTGTATCTATTTGTCTGTCTGTCTATCTGACTGTCTCTCTATTTGTCCATCTCTATGTCTGTCTGTCTATCTGTCCCTTTGTCTACCTATCTGTCTGTCTCTCTGTCTATCTGTCTATGTCTATATCTGTCTGTGTGTGTGTCTCTCTGTCTATCTTTGTGTATATCTATGTGACTGTGTGTGTCTGTTTGTCTGTCCGTCTATCGGTCTGTGTCTATCTATATGTTTGTCTATGTGTCTATGTGTGTGTGTGTGTTTCTATTTGTTTTTCTATCTCTCTCTCTCTCTATCTGTCTGTCTGGCTCTGTGTGTGTCTCTCTCTCTCTCTGTCTCTCTATCTCTTTGTCTCTCTGTCTATCGCTCTATATTTTTGTTCGTGTGTTTGTCTCTCTCTCTCTCTGTTTGTCTATTTGTTTGTATGTCATTCTATCTCTCTCTCTCTCTCTCTCTCTCTCTCTCTCTCCCTCCCTCTCTCTCTCTCTCTCTCTCTCTCCCTCCCTCTCTCTCTCTCTCTCTCTTTCTCTCTCTCTCTCTGTATGTGTGGCTATCTATCTATATGTCTATCTGTTTGTGTGTCTGTGTGTGTGTCTGTCTATCTGTCTGTTGTCTATCCCTCTGTCTGTTTGTCTGTCTATCTGTGCGTCTGTCTCTGTGTGTGTTTGTCTATCTGTCTATTTATCTATCTATCTCTCTATCTCTCTGTCTCTTTGTCTAT
>MU260427.1:80000-117500 GCA_020310875.1 Ceratopteris richardii
TACTACACGCATTCCCTTGGCAGTTGATGTGGCACTAGCCATTAATGCAAGTGTGGAAAAAGATGTGGTCGACAAAGTGTTTTATTCTGGGCATGACCTTTTTGAAGTGGTGTGCATGGACAGGAATATTAGGGCACAGTTTTTAGAGCAGCAGACTGTATTCTTGTGTGGTTAAATGGCTCATGTTTTTCCGTGGAAACCGGTCAAGGCCATGAAAGAGGAACTCCTGTATAAGTGTCCCGTGTGGGTGGAGCTTATTGATTTAAAATCTTTCTTGTGGGCGAGTATGGGACATATAGCTAAAGTTTTAGGGAAGGTGCTTTATACTCCTATTTCGGCTCCGAATAAGAATAGAATATGTATTCTATGGAATACTTCTAGACCGTTTCCTAAAACTCTCAGCATTAATGTACCCACTGTTGGTAGAATCGTGATCTATTTGAAATGGGGAAATATGGCTGGTGCATGCTTCCATTGTGGCAATTTGGGGCATTATTCGAAAAATTGCCCTTCTTTAAAAACAGAAGGAGTCAATTTTATTCCTACCTGTCCAGGTAGTAAAATTTTGGTTCCCGAGGAGCAGGTATTTGGTAAGCAGAAAACCTTTCCTTCTACTAATTTGAAGGCTGGGAATTCAGCTGCACCATTGCCTCGGACAAATCAAGAATATAATGGCAAAGGCAAAGAATGTATGAGTGAAAAATAGTGGAACCCCAGGTCTTCCACTATGCCGGCTAAACTTAATGTGTACAAGAGAAGAGAGGGTGAAGGAACCAGCAAAGACGCTCCAATAGAAAGAGGCAGAGAAGTTGGTAAACGAGTTATGGGTAATGATGGATTTACTCCAATAACTTATAAAAAAGCCTTGTTACGTGGTAAACGAAGTAAATTCCAATCAGGGTACTTAGCATCACCATTGGATGGAGCTAATCTTGCTCCCCACACTAGTGATTTTGACACTGATTGTTATGAGAATATGGATATTGTGCTACAAGAATTAGCCCCAACGTTGGTCCATGAGGACTCCCCTCATCTTTCTTCACCGACCTCATGAAGTTAGCAATCTGGAATATTCAAGGTCTTGGTCATTATGGTAAATGGACAAGATTATGGAGGTGGATTGTTAGACATCAATTAGATATAGTGGCAATTCAAGAGTATAAAAAGCATGATCATGTTGGAATGCTTCTTCATACAAAGGATTTTCAACTTCGTTACAATGGTATCAAAAATAATTACTCAGGGTGTCTCTTCATTGTCAGAAAAGACATTCAATTCACGGTCATGTTTGATGATCCTCATGGAAGGTTCATTGCCTTGTATCTTATGATGCATGGTATTTCATTTATTTGCATCAATGTTTATGCTCCAAACTCTCCTGCAGAACGAATTAAAACTTGGAAACTTTTCTTGCATTCTATTCTTGAATGTATGCATCTTACATTGTGGAGGGATGCTCGGTTTTTGTTGTGTGGGGGTTTTCAATATGGTAGATATTCAAGGTGATTGTACAACAACATCTTCTTTGATTTCTGGCCGGGAAAGGGAAACTTGGCAGTAGATTTTGGATGTTTTAAACTTTATGGATTTATGGGGTTTCATTGGAGGGCATACAATTAGATATACGTTCCACTCAAGGTCGCATAAATCAGCTATGAGTAGACTGGATAGGTGTCACTACTCTCATGTATACTCTTTAAGTAATGCATCTGCAATGCGGATTGAGGCGACCATGCTTTTATCTGATCATAATCCACTTTTGATTAATCTTTGTGACTCTCATTGGGAAGTGAACATCCCTAAAAATCTTCGTAAGATTCCTTTGCGGCTAAATCATGCTTGGCTTCAAACTTCTGTCTTTAAATCCTAAGTTCATAATTTGATTCAGCAGGTTCTCTCCCTCGAATTTCCTGCATGTATGAGATGGGAAACTCTGGTGGTGGGTATGCAAGAGGTGATTAGAGAATGTGGGAAGTATTTCACTGTGACTCTTTCTAAAGCCAAATTTGATGCGGAGCAGGTGGTTTTTTACATGACTAAAAAGGTTTACTCTGGACTCGTTCTTTCTGAGGCTGAACATATGCAGTTATGTGATGCTTACAGGTGCCTACAAGTTATTGAAAATAATGCTATTCAATCTTCAAAAGTCCGAGCTAGATGTAGTGAAGTAAATGATCTTCATGCAAGTTCTAAATGCTTCTTTGACTTCCTTCGGGCTAAGCGTCTTAAGGATACAATTACCATGCTTGAAGTGGACAGTTTAACTTTTCAAGATGGAAAGTCCATTGCCACTGTTTGTACATGACACTTCCAGGATTTCTTTGCTGCCTCCTTCAAAAGTGATGATGTATGGTTCTCGTCTCTTCAAGATGCTCTTGCTTTTACGCCTCAGATCCTGGATACCTGCATGGCTGCAGCTTGTGAAAGAGGAATAACTGAGGAAGAAGTTTTTATAGCCCTTCAATCTCTTAAAAATGGAAAAGCGCCAAGATTGGATGGTATTACAAAGGATTTTGTGCTTGCTTTTTGGTCTTCTCTTATAATGCTGGTTGTGGATGTTTGTAATGAAATATGGAGAGATCAAAAGATGCCTTATTTGTTCAAGCTGGGTAAGATTAAGCTTATTCCCAAAGTGGAGGTGCCGAAACGGTTGGGTGATTGGAGTCCGATCACTATGATGAGCATTATTTATAAAATCTTTGCTAAGATTTTTGCCTTGAGGCTTAAGCCCATTATTCATAAGGTGGTTCATCCTTTGCACACTAGCTTCATCAATGGTAGATCAATTTATGATAACATTTTCTTTACTCAGATCTTAATAGAATATGCTGTTTCATCTAATCAACAAATAGTGGGTATGCAAATTGATTTTGAGAAAGCGTTTGATCGCGTTCGATGGGATTTCATTGCCGTTGTGCTTAAAAAACTTGGCTTTGGAGTTAAATTCAGTAGGTTGATTTATATCTTAGCGCAAGACAGTGCGTCTCATGTGGAGATATATGGAAGGCTTTCTGATTCTTTTCCTATTGAAAGATCCGTGCGCCAGGGATGCCTCCTAAGCCCACTTTTATATGCGTTGGCTTCATCACCAATGTTCTATCTGTTGTAGGCTAAAATGAATTCGCACTCTATTCATGGTATTTCAGTTTTTGGAACTCAGCAAATCATCGTTGGTTTCGCGGATGATACGTTTATCTTTGCTAAAGCAGAGCATGAAAATGTTCAGAATATTATTGCGGCATTAAAGCCTTTTTCTAATGCGTCGGGCTTACGTATCAATATGAAAAAATCAGCACTTATTGATATTTCTGTGTGGCACTTTCATTCCTTCATTTGGGAAGGGACTAAAATTGAAAAGGGCACCATATTTCGTTATCTTGGCTACCCTTTTGGTTCAAATGTGTCTACCAAAGACAAAATTCAATGGGTTTTAAATAGAGTTAGAAGTAAAATGAGTTTATGGCATGCGATGCAATGGCCAATGCATACTAAGATCAGAATTGTTCAAGTTTTTATGCAGCCGTATGTTATGTATTATCTATTGCTGCTTGATTGGAAGAAATGTCATCTTCATGTTTTCAAAGGCCTGGTGAAGAATTTTTTGTGGAATAAAAGGCATAATAGGGCATTGGTGCTTTCCGCATGGGAGTTTATTTGCCAACCCAAACTAAGAGGTGGTCTTGGAATTCTGCATTTACATACCCATTTGCAAGCCAGGCGGGTAGCCTTTATTATGCGTATTTCACTCTTTCAAAGACCATTATGGGCTTAGGTTTTCTGGAAGCTCATAGAAAATGCACAGCTGCGCTATAAGGGAAGTTGGAATTTAGACCCTTGGAATAAGTTTTTCTCGCATGCTCCGTTACATACTCCATTCCTTACCCTCAATTTCTTAATGAGAAGTTTTAAAAAGGCTGCGGTTTGCCTGACATGGAATGGGAGGCAGCGGTATGTGGAAAACTCGTTTGCCTCTTTATCTCCATACTGGTCCTTCCTTTCCAACCCGCCGCTTGCTTTCTGTTTGGGTGCATCGGCCAGATATTTCAACACTAAAGGTATTGAATCCATTGCAAAGTATTATGATTGCAAGTGGGAAATCAAATCTTTTCCTTCCATCAGGAAAACTTTTGCAGTAGGGTCTGCTTATCGGTCCAAATGGATTCAGCTAGTGCTTTTTATACAGCAGTTTCACGTACCCCTTTCCATCGATGCATCGGATCCTTGGAGAGATTGGTTATTTGCAAGGCACACTAAATGGTGGGATGGGAATTGTAGAACAAATTTTTGAAGGACAGAGTAAAGGATAGCACCAAGGGACCAAATATCAAATTGGGCGCCAAGACGTCCAAAATCTGGAGTTGGGTGCCAAGACGTCCAAAATCTGGAGTTGGGCACCAAAACGTCCAAAATCCGGAGTTGGGTGCCAAGACATCCAAAATCTGGAGTTGAGCACCAAGACGCCCAGATAGTAGAGTTGGGCGACTGCATGCCCAAGGCATGCCCAGACAAGCAGACCTGACAAGGCGGCCAAGTGGGGCCAGCCACTCATCATTACACGACAAAGTCTGGTACTGGCGGCGGCCAGGCTGACAAATGAAAACGCCTAGTGCATTAACTTCCCATTACTCCCATGTAACAGACTCTCCTATTGTAACCGGTTCCTCACCTCTCTCCTATAAAAGGGGAAACCTCAAGAGAGAAAGATATGATATATGATATACGATAGGAGATAGAGCTGAGAGTGAGAGCTAGTAGATGGTTGAGTCCTGCTCATGTGATTTACTTATGCTGCTTTTGTTATTTGCTGATGCCACTTATGTGAGAATACTTGGAGGTTGTATTCAGTTGTTTGTTTTGTGTTTGAATGATAAGTAGTATGCTTAGCTGTGGTATGATTAGCTAATGACTAGTATTCAGATTGTGTTCCATTTGGCTTTCTAGTTAGTGTGGTCTTGTGCTCTATTCTTCTCCATGCTTGTTGTTGCTGTGTCTCTTTCTTCTAAGTGTAGTTCCATTGATGATATGGAAGCTTGGGGATATGTGTCTATCATGGTAATACGCTTAAATGTATTCATGTGTTTACATATGCTCTAGGAGTAGTGCATTTTGCATTCCCTGCACCCACACACTTACTTCACCAGGTGAAAATTTGGCGCGCACGGTGGGACAGGGCTTCTGGAGATTTCCTTTTCCTTGAGAAATCACTTAGAATTGAGTACCCTTTTCCTTGAGAAATCACTTAGGGTTGAGGGCCCAGGGCCACCTCTCCTCCTCCTCCCCCTTCCTAACTTCTTGGGCGACTACTCCTCCCCATCCTCCTTAATTTCTTGGGCGACTACTCCTCCTTGGAGTCTTGGGCGACTCCTCCTCTTTTGGCTTCCTAGGCGACCCTCATCCTCCTCCTTGGCTTCTTGGGCACCTACTCCTCCTCATCCTCTCTTGGCTTCTTGGCTTGGGCGACTCCTCCTACTCCCCCTTCCTAATTTCTTGGGCGACTACTCCTCCTCATCCTCCTTCTTGGCTTCTTGGGCGGCTACTCCTCCTCCCCCTACTGGAGCAACCTCTTCTTGGGCGAAGAATCCTCCGGGGCGACCTCTTCATTGGGGCGACTTTCTCCATCAGAAGTAGTTCCAAAAATGGTCCATGACCCACACCAGAGCTAGCAAAGAGAAGTAGTTAAGCCCTAAGAAGACACCAATCAAAAGTTACCACATAAGAACGCCCGACCCTTACCTAACACCCATCAGAAGTCTATCTGCCTCAAGCCTAGCTTCTCGAATAGAAGGGTTAGACGACAAGGCTAAAACTCAAAAGATTTTACCTCAAGATAATCTTCTTAATAAGGTTATGGCTGAGGAACTTTTCGCTCTTCTGTCAAGGATAAATATTAGATTTTCTTCATTTCATGGTGGTGCTAATGAAGATCCTGAAGATCATGTACGAAGATTTCTTTCAATTTGTAAGAGCAGGGGCTTACAACAACGACAAGACGCCTTCCTCACTCTTTTTCCGTCAACACTTGAAGGATTGGCTGACAAATGGTTCAGCCAATACGCGGAAAACCATTTCCAAACATGGGAAGCATTGAGGACCGAATCCACAGAAGCATTTCGGCCAGGTAACTCTACAAAAAGAACGTTAGATGAACTTGAGAATCTAATCTTGCATATGGGAGAATCATTTTCAAAACTTATGATGCGGGCAAGGTCACTCGTGGCAAGATTGCCGGAACCACCAGGGGATTTCCTTGTTAAGAAGTGGGTGGAGAAGGCCTTGCCAAAATCCACACAACAGAAGCTGAGAGAGCTTTTGAGACCAGATGCCACTTTGAGAGAATTTGAAGCAGCAGCCACCAGGATTGAGGCTGCACGGGTTCATTTTGGAACACATCCGGGAAAGACTTTCCCCCAAGATGAAAACATGGTGACAACCTTGAGGAAGGAACTAGAGACCTTAAAGCTTCAAAGAAATCGAGAAGAGGACAAGGGTACTTCGGAAGGACTCGCTCAAATACGACAAGAGCTTGAAGAACTCAAAACATTAAGGGAGGTAAGAACTGGACTATGGTGTTCTCTCTGTAGTACTCAAGGACACACATCACAAGAATGTCCAAGGAGGCTAACATGCCAGTTTTGTGGAAAGGGTGGCCATGAGGCCAAGGATTGTTATTTTTTGAAGGGTCTTGGAAATCAGGCTACTATGTCAGGACAACCTCCGGAAACTCAATGGGTAGGGGTGGCGCAGTCCTCCTTGTTAGGGCAACCACCCTTACCATCCACTACAACACCTCCCGTAACGACTTTTTACACCAATCAAGGACCTCAACGGCAAAAAGGTAGGCCTCGTCAGAACCGACCACCTAGGCCTATAATGTGTTACAGATGTGGGGAGTATGGACACTTCCAAAGTAAATGTTCACTTCCTGATGATACCCCACCATGCAAAAACTGTCCTGAAACAAGGGATCATTACACGAAGGACTGTCCAAAGTCAATGCCGTCTACAAGCACACCAGGTAACTCTTGCCCCCTACATATGATCACAGTATCTTATGATGAGGGCAATGTAGACTCTCCAAGTGCCCGAGTAGTTCAACTTGAGGAACTTCCCGGAGTAATGACTAGGGCACAAAAGCAGAAGGCAGCTTTGAAAGATGCTACCACAACAGATTCAACAAAGGATAAGGGAAAAAAGACCATGGGGCATGAACCTTCTCAGGGAGCCAACCACAACCAAGACAAGGAGAAAATCTCACTAAGAAGAGTAGGAAGAAATGAAGATACTAATGAGCAAGTTATTGACAAAGCTTATGCAGTATCTAAGGAGGACCTAAGGCACTTTCACAATGGATCTACTTCAAGGAACAATCAAGAAGGCTTTGTCACTGCAGTTCAAGTCTTGCAAAGCACCTACCAACAGGTATCTTTATATAACTTGTTAGCTATGAGTCCTGGATTTAGAGAAGTAATGGCTGTCATAAATGGGTTAGACCCTGGCACCATATTAATTGGCGGGCAAGGCTTCACTTCTCTAATTTCCCAACAAATACCTATACCCTCAACTTATAGCTCAGAACCATCTAGGATGGCGCCTCTTACCGATTACAAGAGCCCTAGAATGACTGTAAGTATCAAAGGAACTCCCTTGGTAGGAGTTATAGTTGATGGGGGATCTGGTATTAATCTGATGCCTGAGTACACCATGACATTGCTAAATCTGAAACCAACTAAGGATGCTCATTTTACAGGATCATTGGTAGACCAAAGCAAGGTAAGCCCACTAGGCATAGTGGAAAAGGTTGAAGTCGTCATCCATAAGCTAAACTTTGTGTTGGATTTTGTGGTAATAACACTCCCAAAGGTGAAGGGAGGATTTCCTCTTTTGATAGGAAGGTCGTGGCTACGCCACAGTAAGGCGGTACATGACTGGGGAAGTGACACCTTATGGGTGGTTGGACAGCTTCAGATGGAAGGAGGAACAGATGAAGCCCTAGGTACTTCTCAAGTTGTTCTCCATCCAGAGCAAACTATAGAGGAAGACAAGGAAGATAACAATGGAGAAGATGAACAACAAACTAGACAAGAAGGAGCAAACATATGGGCCACACCTCCTCCACCATGGGTTCTGGATAATCAAGAAAGATCAGGACAAGAAAGGGCGCCTTCACCTCCCTGGGCGACTCCACCTCCTAATTCAATTTGGGCATCTAGACCACCTAATCCAACTTGGGCGCCTCCTCTACCTCCAAGCAGTTGGGAGAATCCACCTCCTAGTCCAAGCTGGGTGCCTCTGCCTCCTAGTAGCTGGGTCACTCCAGAGGCTTGGGCTCCATACTCTGCTCAAGGGCCTCCACACTGGGCACCTGAATGGGCAGCTTATCCTCCATCTTGGGCTACCCCTACAATTGGCTGGGTGGCCCGATGGGCATCTGGGAAGCCTCACACAAGGCCATATAAAACAACATCACCTGACATCAAGGAAGAAGTTGATATAGGAGAAGAAATATCTAATGAAGATCTAGGCGACATCATGGATTGGATTGAAGAGACCAATAATGTTTCATGCTTTACAATAGCAATCAAGGAAAAAGAAGAAGAAGAACCTACTGTGGTGGAGTCTGTGGTATTAGGAGAACCAGCTAAAGATTTCCGAAGAGGTAAAGTTTTGAAAGAAGTTGAAGGAAGAAAAGGGATTGAAGCAAGCCAAACGGAAGAAGAACTAGTAGAAAGCATTTTCCCATTGGTGGAAGTCCCAGTAGGATGGACACAGGAAAAGACCGAGGAAGTCACCATCAATGATAGACCAGCATTCACCAAGCAAGTGTTGTTTAAGGATGAGGAAGAGGCAATTTTGGAGCCAATTAAAGAAGTCAACTTAGGGGAAGAAGAAAATCCACAGAATCTTCTACTGGCAAGTTGGTTGTGGGACCACCCTCTTCTTCTCACAGAGGTAATAACATTCATGAATAATTTTAAAGATGTATTTGCATGGAGTTACAAGGATTTGACAGGAATACCAAAAGAACTGGGAATACACACTATTCCTCTAGTGGCAGAAGCTCGGCCAATTAGAGGGAAAATGTATAGGTTAAATCCCAAATATGCAGAAGCAGTCAAGAAGGAAATCCACAAGATGGAGGAAGTAGGTATCATAGTCCCTGTGGAGCATTCAGAATGGTTGTCCTCTATGGTCATAGCACCTAAGAAGCAACCTAATAAAATCAGGGTTTGTGTGGATTTCCGAGCATTAAATAAGGTAACCATCCCTGACGGGTTTCCCACCCCCTTTTCTGAACAAGTGATTGAAGATGTGGTAGGACATATGCTATACAGTTTCATGAATGGTTTCAATGGGTATAATCAACTGGAAATCCATCCTGGAGATCAACCAAAAACAGCCTTTGTAACTCTTTGGGGAACCTATATCTACACCAAAATGGCTTTCGGCCTTAGAAATGCACCAGCCACTTTTAATAGGACAGTATATCTAATCTTCAACAAGTTGCTCCTAAAATTCATAAGAATGTTCATGGATGACTTTTCAGCCTTCCCTGGAGCATCCTGCACCACTACAGTAGAGAATGTGCGATAACATTTGAAGCAATTAGAACAAGTATTCCAGCGTTGCAGAGAGACAGGTTTGAAACTTAACCCTAACAAATGCCATTTTCTGGTAACCGAAGGTACCTTGTTAGGGCATGTGGTCTCTGCAAAAGGGATGACTCCAGATCCAGATAAGGTAATGTCAATTCTTAAGCTTCCAAGACCTATAAATGCTAAAGAGGTCTAGAGCTTCCTGGGGCACACAGGATATCACCGCAAGTTTATACGCATGTATGCAGAGGCAGCACGACCACTTTCACGACTTACGAGTAAAAGTTTTCCTTTTCAATGATTTGAAGAAGAAGAATCAGCATTCACTTATCTAAAACAAAGGTTGGCATCTGCACCTATACTCATCTCACCAGATTGGTCTAAGACATTCCACGTGCATGTAGATGCAAGCTTGTATGCAGTAGGAGCTATACTGACCCAACCAAGCGAAGTACACAAATTAGATCAACCCATTCATTACGCAAGTAGGCTCCTCTCAAAAGCTGAGAAGAACTATAGCACCACAGAAAGAGAAGCATTGGCTATTGTATTTGCCCTCAAAAAATTTAGGCACTATTTATTAGGCACTTTCACAGTGATTACGGATCATCAAGCTTTGAAATATTTGTTGAATAAGCCACAAGTTGCAGGAAGAGTATGGAGATGGTTGCTTCTCTTCCAAGAATTCGACTTTGAAATTGTACAGAGAAGCGGTAGGCAACATGTCATTGCAGACCACCTCTCTCGCATCACGCATCCAACTCAAGCAACAAAGGGAGTAGAAGATGATTTCCGAGACAGCCAAATCTACAAGGTAAATATAGCACCTACTTCGTATGATGATTTAACTCTCCTCCTGGGAAAAGGTCAATTTCGTACTGGGTCTACTCCATTGGAAAGGCATAGACTCCTTTTTGAGATCCACCTAAATGAGATCCTCATGATGTCTCCATCAACCCTCCATATTGCCATGATCCTGCCCAGTATCTTTGTTCTTGTCTGAGAATAAGGTGAGCATAGTCCGTATCACTGTTCTTGTCTGAGAGTCAAATAACCATTATTTCAAACAAGGACAATGGCTATATATACATGATGAAGAATTTTCCTTTGAAATTTGACAAATGGTAGTGTTAAAAATGAAAACTTAACAAACTGTCATAGCCATATCATCTGGTCCTATCTATGTCGAGAAAATTGACATCTGCAGTACATAAACACATCAATTTGGTTCCAGCCATGGTTACAAATTGAGAAACGACATGATCTAAGCATGGTAGTCCATATTTAATTAATGTTTTTGGGAGTTACTTGATGCCCACTTTAAATGGAAACCAACCATCATCTGGTGATTACTATGACACTTATTGCTTAGTTATTCAGTCATTGAACTATAGGCTATTTCATGAAACCTTCGAAATTTTAAACAAAAGTTTTACAAAGATACTTCAGTATATAACTAGAAGCTCAAACTTGATAGTGTAAATAGTACAAACAGCCCAGAAGTATAGCTTACTTCCAAAGATTAAGCTGTTATTGCAAGCTTAATAGCTCTTATGAATATTTGCAGCATGAAGTGCATAAATAAATAAAAATATGTACTGGATGTTTAATATGATGCATCATTTAAAATTTTAGAGTAGCAAACATGTAAGCAAGTCAATAAATTCAAGCAGCAGTGACCCCTCACTTGAGAACATGAAGGTGAAATTGCATGCGGCAGCTGCATGACTTCTCATGTATAGAACCCGGATGGACAACTGGATTGTGCGAAATCAATCATGGAGCTCTCATGGTCTCCAAGGAGATGGTGGAGGAGGAGTAGGGGGAAGCAATGGAGGTATTGAGGAAAAAAGTGTGTTTGAGTCAATGACCGCAGTATCACCACCAGATAATGAAGCAAGAGCAGCAACCAGAAAAGCATTTCCAACAAGTGTTGGCTCTGTGAAATTGTAATTTGGTCGTTCATCAATAAAGCGATCTTTTGAATCAGGTCCTGCCACCATTGCCCCAACCAGTGTATTTGGATTTGGTGAATTGGTATCTCTGAACTTGAATGCAGTGGTGCAACCCCCAGAATTTACATTTCTTGGGATTGATGCTCCTCGGTGATGTACACGTATAGGATATCGATCACCATAACCGACCAGATAGCTCATATTGTTTGGGTTATCACCTAATATGTAATTTATCTGCAAACAAAACCAAAAAAAAAAGAAAAGATCTTTACCAAAGCAGAAGCTTCTTATACTTTTTTCCTTAAACAACAACGAGAATGAGAGTAAACCATGCATATTTGTGTAGTATTACAAAGTATCCGACTGAAGTGCTACAAAAGATGTAGAGAATTCTGGCCAGTTTTTCTCAAATGACTGGGTTACTAATCTTTGCAAATGTCTTTTATAAGGTAGCCTAGAACTACAGTCTTCACCTCTGTCTAGCTGAGTTTCAGGGAGATCTGATTTTATTACACTCAGTGGGAAACCTATCGTCGCTTCAAATTTGTAAATTGATGCAGTTTATAATGGTCCAAATGAAAACAGGATCCATTTTCTGCCTTTTTCAACGTATACCAGTGTTACAAGGAACTACTATTGATAACTTACAATTGTCAACATATGCCATCTGCAATGCCCTTTTCTCACTGAGATATATATGAACTTTGCTATAGATTATCATTGCTCATGATGTGCCATTCAGGGCATTGACAAGATTATGCTTTGCAGTGGAAACACACATCATGAGGAACACCTAATCAAAGAGAGACTAGCAATCAAACTGACGTGAAAAATGCACGAAATTTCTTCTGTCCACCAATGTTTTTTCAACTTAAACTTGAATGATTAAAACCCAATGGAGGAGCATATCGACCTGATTAGCTTCACGTAGACTATAATGGCGAGTTCAGACAGGCACGGTGATTATAAGTCAGGTCTTGACTAATAAATTTTTCTTAAAAAGACATTCTTCATTAATCAGGCATAAATATGTTTGATAATCAATTCGTCTGAAACTCTAGCTGAACCTTAAACAGTGGACAACAAGGATTAGGGCAATCTGCAAGCACATTACCCTAGTGGTATTGAGAAGAATACCTGAGATCTGGCAAAATCACGTAGAACAGAACGATCTAAAAACAAAGGACCACAGCTCCACCCAGGAATGTTTGCAGAGTTCAGGTAATCAGCATAAAGAGCTGCAAGAAATGAAGATGCTGCATTGAATTGCAATGGTTGAGGTCGCCCATGATTAAATTGAACAAGCCCACCTGAAAATAATTGCAGAAATTTAAAGTTATGCACACATTTGAGAATTGCAAAACATTCACTTTCTGATCCGTTTTCCAAACTCCTTTGCTGCACATGTAAATTGTACAATTTAAACATTAAGAAGCTCTAAATGAATCAAGTACCACAGAGGACTATGGAAAACACACTCAAAATACATGATAGTCCATGTGGTGTTTCTTGTATTCAGAGAAAACTTTAAAGGAGAAAAAGAGAATTGAGAATATTCATTTTACAGTAAAGACCTTCAAGGTTAGTAAAACATTGAAATTCAATAGAATTTTTAACTACTGGTTTCCTTCAGCAGACAAGATAAATGCTAATAATTGTTTATGATATAATAGCACACACCCACATGCATGCAGGCAGGTATGCAAAAAGACATACACAAACATATGAATACATGGATGTAGGCACAAATGTACTGATATGCATCCATGCATACCATCACTATATGGATCACAAATCCATCAACACTGGCCCAAAAATAGACAATGACTTCCCATGCACTACCCTTACCACAAGTGACGAAAAACCTTTGGATTTGCATCCAGGTTGCCAAGGTTATAGGGTTGTTTGCCTGACTGTGGTGAGCTGTTTCCAATGGTAAGGGTAGTAATCCTTACAACAACCCATACGATCATGTGATGGCCAAATGGACTGATCAGAAGAAGCCAATTACAATTTGATGTTTTGGAGCCTTGACTCTTCTTGGCAGTGACACTATACACTTTTTCCAGGACCATGCCTCTTAAGATTCTGCTATGTAGATGCTCAAAAATGAGAATGCCTTACAAACCTCTCAAGAATATTTGGGTACTTCCGTAGTTGTGCAAAGCATATGCTTAGTGCATAGATGATGATGTGTAGTTCTAGAATGATTTAAAAAGAAAATAATAGAATTATACGATGATGCTACATACGTTTAAAACAATAAAGAACATATTTAAAGCAGAAATTACAAATTTAAAGATATTTGAGAATAATATGTTTCAAGCATTCAAGAAAAGCCAGTGAGGAACGGATTATTGATAAACCAAAGGTTTGCATTTCAATTCGAAAATTGAATTATGACAATCCATTTACTAAGTAGATAATGCAAAAAGTAATGATAAAATGAAGATGACAAGCTAGAGACATTATAATCTAGAGTCTACTATCTAGCTAGAGAACTTTAATTTCGACTACTTTAATATTCTTCCTCCCTTTGCTCTTTGATAGCACCATGATCCCATGAGAATTAGAAGACATCATGCCCTAAGCTCCATCAATAAGTGAAACAATACTCAAAGGCTGAACATCCGACAATACGTTTTGTATATTGGAAGCTACACTTTGAGCAAAAATAAATGTGACATCCACAAAATCCACCACAATCTTATGCAAACCATGAAACTGAATACCTTCAATGGCACTACAATGTATCTCAGAGTCAAGCATGTAAATCAATGGACTAGATGCAGTGGCAAAAAAAAAGTATGCTAAGAGGACACCCATGCCACACTGATCGATGAATCAAGGAGGGATTCGAAGGCCTTGCATTTTATCAATAAAGGATAGTGTTGTCAGCTACTAATAGGTAGACCATGAACAAGATGAGTCACTCTTTGATTAATTCCCAGCCTATGCATAATGGCTGAAATAAGTCCCATCTCACAAGATCAAGTTCCTTTTCAAAATCCAATTGTAGCAAGACCATTATCTGTGAAGACTGAATTGCATGGTCAATAACAATCTCAGCAGTGAAGATATTATAAAAGGTGGACCTTCCGTGCACAAAGGCAGTCTAGGCAGGGTGAACTGAGAATGAAATCCAAAGCCACAATTGTAAGGCAATTATTTTGGCAAAAGATCTTATATGTAATGAGCATCATACTCATAGGTCTCCAATCCAAAATATTTTTGAACACTTCCTATTTAGGAATAAGTTTTATCCATCCTGTTTTGAAGAATAGGGGAATTCTCAATCCATGTCTCATTGCAATTGTAGCACTATCAATGTGCTAGAAGCAGATATTCGCCTTTTCCTTGGTATCTTGCAACACACGGGTGGTCGTCTCATTCTCCTTGCACCATCGATTGTCGCCACCTTGGCCATATGCAGAAGAGTGCAAGTGAATGGTTACCCTACTTCATGCTCACCATAAAGTGCTCACCCCAACTTCCCTTGCACCAACGTCGCCCTCTGGAACCCTCATGCTCCAAATGATCATCACCCCAATTCTTGCACTTCAATGTGTGGTCGCCCCTCCAGGTTCATCTCCTCAAGTTTCCTCCTCGGGTTGCCCTCTTCGGCTGGGCGACCCACCAGTGGCCCAGCTAGGCAACTTCCCTCTGCAGGTAGCCACCTCCTGTAAGGCCATTCCTGCTGTGCAGACCATGTCATTGGAGTCTTTTGCAACCACTAATGTTATGTATTGTGATGTCTACTGTTTTCTTTCATGTAGCATGTTAGTCTATTTTCCATAGTGTGCTGGACTGTTCTTTTTGTGTGGTATCATCTGTCCTGGTGTGTTTTGTTATCTCAAGCTATACTTTTATCTCTGAATGTGTTTGTAGTCATCAAACTCTTGGAATCTAAGTCATTATCAGGTTGCTAGCTACTTGTGCTGCTCATAAAAAGGGAGCCCTCCTAGCAAGAGTGACTCAGCAGGTAACCACAAGAGTAGACAAGTCGATGTAAAACCAATGGTCTGAGGCTAATCAGGTCATATGTTCTGTCATCCACTGAAGTGTATTTCTTATCTTTATTGTGTGATGAAGTTTCTATTATTTTGAGTCGTGGAATTTTTTGCGAACTCCTTTTGTACTTTCTGTTATGGCTATACCCTCTTAAGGAGTTTGGCATTTGTGGAAAGTGTCTCTTTGCATAGGCATGTTACAAAGTATACTTCCCAGCCCACAACCTATTGGTGGCAAACGACTCTTATCCACCCCTCGATTCTAGGACAAGCACCTCATGCTCCTCTCTTCTACTCTACTCAAGGAGGAAACGGATCAGCAATGACAGGTAGAGGTGGAGCTTGCAACTGCCTAAGAAGACCCATCATGTACTTCAAGTGTGGCAAAAGTAAGTGTTCCCTACCTAAGAATACACCACCTTGCATGACTTGTCCACATAGCCACGACCACTACACCAAGGACTCTCCGAAATATGAATCACCAGGCCAAAACAATAAGAATTGCCTCAAATTGAACTGAAAAAAAAAACCCTATAAAGGAAGCACCACCATGTAGGGCTCGACATCGGACTCGCACAATTTTTTATGGGCACCAAGGGTCTCAACTTTTCTGGGCTGCAACTTTTTGGGTGCCAAACCTAAGGAGACAAGGTGGTCCACATTCTAACAAGAAGGGAGGCGGCTCGTGGAAGTTGACAAGGAGGCTAGCGACGGGCAAAGAAAATCATTATCACTCATATTAAGCCACTATTACATGGCAAAGTCCGGTACTGGCATCTTGCACATGTAACTACCCTGAATGTCTCAGCTCCCCCATTACTCTTGTAATATCTTATCCCTTGCCTAAAAAGGGGGAAGTTCTTCAAGGAGAAACAACACATCTAGGAGAAGGTCTATGTCCATAATCAGAGAGAGACCAGGAGATATCAATTAGACACCTTAAAGAGATTTATTGTCTTACCTTTCCTCTATAGCCAATAAGTCCAAGCTAGTTGGTGCTAGCCAGAGGGTACCTTGGAGGGTAAGGAAAAGCATAGATTGTATAGCTCTCCCATTGTCTCTAATAACCGTTTCCAAATCAGAATTTGTTTAATGTTCATGCTCTAGGAGTACTGCATTTTGCATTCTCTGCACCGAGACACACAATTGCATTATTTGCACCGAGAATTTGTTTCATGTTCATGCTCTAGGAGTAGTGCATTTTGCATTCTCTGCACCCAGACACACAATTTCATCATCTACAAGTGAAAATTCGGCACCTCTAGTGGGACAGGGATTCTTGAGATCCCTTAGATTAGTGGCCACGTTGAGAGACCACTTACATGGAGTAGCCATTTTGGGCAACTCAACAAGTTGGCACCTAGAATTTTTAGGTGACTCTAGTTTAGCTATCTTCGATTTCCCAAAGTTTCACGTCTCAACTTCTAGGCGACCCTAGTCGGAGCTGCTTCCTGCTTTGAAATTGGGCAACCCAAAGCGCAACTTTTTCAGTAAGTACCCAAAATCTAGGCACAACATTCCAAAATTTTTGGGCACACTATAGTCTTATCTTTTGTTTCTTAAAAATAGGAAGAGCCCAAACGGAGGCATTTATCATCCTCATCTATTAGGAGACTATAACCGGCCCTTTTCAAGTAAAACCTCCCCAGGATGGTTGAGCTCGAAGGAGAATTAGTTGAGTCCTAAAAAGACACCCATAAAGAGCTATAACAGAAGGAGCTAAGAACCCTATTCAATGCTAGTGAGAAGCCTATTGTAATAGGCCTCTTTTCTAGTGAAATAATTCATTTTGAACTTTCTGAATTTCATTGTGGGGATAATGCTTAGAATGAATAATTAGGTCATTTTATGCATGTAGGAAAAATTTTGGGATCACAAGTTTCATATTCTCTCTCTAGACCTTATTCGCATCATGTTTTCTAGTTGAAATTTGAAGGTGAAGATGAAAGAATTAAGAAAAACTCTGTATGAGAGAAAGGTAGAGCAAATATAAGAGAATAAAAGTGTCTGTGTGAAACTTGTGTGAATAATATTTTAAGTACCTCGTTCAGGGCTCTACATTTAGTTCATTGTAAGAAAATGCCTTGATGTTACTCTCTCTCTAGAATTTTGAAACTTCCAGGGCTCAAAAGTGGCATTTGGAGGCGGATTTGGACCTAGGTCGTCTCTAACACTATTGTGCATATTGAAAAATGGAATAAAAGTGTATCTCACAAGATTAAGCTAATTCCTCACCATTTTTGAGTTACAGGGCTTTGAAAAGTGCCGTTTTCCAACACTTAAAAAAAAAAACTATTCGAATCCGTGATTCTGATGCTTACGTGTCACCATGTCTAATTATGGATATTTTTGGATATATCTTTTTGGTGTTTTTCTCCTATTTTTGACAGGAACAGAAAAGAAAGCACACTACGATCACATGGCTTTTTGCAAAAGTTTTGGAGAAACTCGACTTTTTCTAAATTTGGTGGATCGCACACTTCTTTGGGCGGCGATCAAACTCTTCTATAGGGAGACCTGCGCATCAAAAAAACAAAAAGAGAATCACAAAAGTCAGAGAATTACCTTCTGATTGAGAGTGAGAGTCTGATTGAGAGTGCGAGTGTGAATGAGATTGTGCTAGGTCGGGGTGGTTAGGAGGTAGAGGCTTCAGCAAGAAGCTATTTTCCAAAGCGATTGTAACCATTGATTCTCACCTATAATATAAGAATTCCTCTTTCTCTGAGTCATATCTTTTCTACTCTTCCGCATCAGATTTTCTCTTATCTTTTGCAATCTCTGCGTTTTTCTCTCCTTTGTTATTCTTGAGTGATCGAAAGATTGTGATTGGGGATAGATTGTGATCGAGGAAATGCTACAAGTGGTATCACAGTAGAAACGATTCTCGGGAACGATGGAAGGTTTGACGCAAAAGGTGCTTGAGCAAGAGAAGCTTATTCAGAAGCTTCTTGGAGAATTACGCAAAGAACGAGGTGGAAAGCAACTACAAGGTGTAGCAAATTTATTTGTGGAACTCAACGATGAAGAGGATGAAGGTGCGGGAACATCTAGTGTGCCTCGAGGAAACGCTACACTACTAAGAAGTTGGAAATACCATAAAAAATAGAAGACAAAGCTAAAACCCAAGAGCTCTTACCAGGAAAGGTGGTTGTTGCTCCTATAGAATTTAATAAGCTCAACATGACTGAGAAACATTATACCTTGTTATCCAGAATCAACGTCAGATTCTCCTCATTCCACGGTGGTGCCAATAAGGACCTTGAAAACACGTGCATAGGTTTCTTTGAACATGCAAGAGTAGGGGCCTACAACAAAGAAAGGACGCTTTCCTTGCTCTGATTCTATCCACACTTGAAAGTTTAGCACATAAGTGGTTTAGTCAATATGCTGACGACCACTTCTAGACATGGGAGGCATTAAAAGCCGAATTCACGGAGGTATTCCGGCCAAGTAACTTGACAAAAAGGACACTAGATGAATTGGAAATTTTAATATTACATGGAGGAGAATCCTTTTCAAGATTGATGACTAGGGCAAGGTCAATGGTGGTAAAACTTCGAAATGCACCAAGGCATTTCATGATTAAGAAGTGGGTGGAAAAAGCTTTACCCATAACCACCCAACAAAAATTGAAAGAGCTTTCATGACCAAATGCCACCTTAAGATAATTCGAGAAGGAAGCTACCAGGATTGATCCTTTAAAAGAATCCGAGGATCCAGCTTTTATGGAGAGATGCCACCTTAAGAGAACTCGAGGTGGAAGCTACGAGCATTGGAGTAACAAGAGCTCATTGTGGAAGTGAGCAAGGTAAAACTTCCTTCCCTAACCGAATATGAGTCAGAATTGCCAAAAGAATTGAACGCTTTAAAATTTAAGAAGAATTGGAGAAAAGTACCCCATATGGCCTCGCACCAATACACTAAGAACTAGAAGAACTAACAACACTACAGGAGGTAAGAAGTGGACTTTGGTGTTCCCTTTGTGCTAATCAAAGGCAAACCTCCTAGGAGTGCCCAAGATGGCAGACCTACCAATTCTACGAAAAAGGAGGCCACGAAGCAAAGGACTTCTATTTTTTGAAAGGTCTAGGAAACCAAAATATAGTATCAAGACAACCACCACCAGTTACTTAATGGATGAGTGCAACTCAATTTTCTCTATTAGGGAAACCACCCACAGGAGCACCTCCACTCACTACCTTTTACACCAATCAAGGACAACATAGACTTGTAGGAAAGCCTCGCCAAAACGGCCTCCTAGACCCATAATGTGCTTCTCTTGCAGGGAATATGGTCATTTTCAGAGAAAGTGTTCCCTAGCTCAAGACACCCCACAAGAATTGTCTGGAAATAGGACCATTACTAAGAACTGTTCAAAATCAATCCCATCCACCATCACACAAGGGAACTCCTATCCCTTGCACATGATTAAGGTGACTAGGAGTGAGAACAACATAGAATCTCTAAGTGTCCGAGTGGTCAAACTCGAGGAACTTCTGAGCGTAATAACACATGCACAAAAACAGAAAGAAGCAATGAAGGACCCAACGAAGGAAACCTCACTCCCAGTCCATCTCAATAAAGAAAACGGGAAAAACATAATAATTAAAAAGGAAGATGAAGTCACAAGAAAGACAAAAGCCAACAAAGGAAGGGAGCAAGCATTAAGGGAAGAAATCAAAGAGAAAGGAAGCTTTCTATAACACCCCATTGACAAGGCATATGCACTTCCTAAGGAGGACTTGAGGCAATTTCATGGTGGAACTTCCCCCTGAAACAACCATGAGGATCATCTCACTGCAATCCAAGTCCTACAAAACACTTACCAACAACTATCAATATACAACTTGTTGGCCATGAGTCCTAGGTTCCAAGAAGAGGTAGGTTCAGAGGAGAGGTGGTGGCTGCTATCTACAATCTAGGCCATAGTGCCACATTACATGGCGGGCAAGACCCAATGCTCATATGTCCACATATGCCCATGCCCTCAACATATGGCTCGGAACTATCCCCGATGGCACCTCTTACAGACTACAAGAGTCAGTGGCTAACAATAAAAATTAAGGGAATCTCCTTAGCAGTAATAGTAGATGGGGGATCTAGTATAAATCTCATGCCATATTATATGGCATAGTGGAAAAAGTGGGGTTCATGGTACAAAAATTGAACTTTGTGCTAGATTTTGTGATTATCGTACTCCATAAAGTAAAAGGTGGGTTCCCTCTCCTTAAAGGAAGACCATGGCTGCATCTAAGTTGAGCACTACATGCTTGGGGCAGTGACACCCTTTGGGTGGATGACCAGACAGAGCCATGATGGAGCTTCAAATGGAAGGAGGAACGAATGATTCGGTGCCTCAAAACTAGGTAAGTGAAAATACGGTGCCTTCACCTCCTAAAAACTAGGCGAGTGAAAACAAGGCACCGTCACCTCGTAAAAAATGGACAAGTGAATATAGGGTGCCTTCACCTCCTGAAAACTGAGCGAGTGAAAACAAGGCGATGTCATCTACTTGGACACATGCCTCGGCGTAGGGTGACTTCACCTACTTGGGCACAAGAAAACATGGTGACTCCCAAAGCATGGGCTCCATTTTGGGCACATGGACCTTCAAGTTGGGCACCTGAGTGGGTAGCTCACCCTCCAGTTTGGGCAACTCCTACCGCTCGTTTAGGGGCCCAATGGGCATTCAGTGAGCTCGACCTAGAGTTGCTATAGGCACCAAAAATGATAAGTTGTCCCACGACATAAAAGTTGAAATAGAAGAACACAACAACAAGGAGTGGAAGAAGAAGAGGACCTATTTTGGAGTCAATAGCTCTAGGAGATCCTATTAAGGGCCATAGTAGAGGTAAACCTTTAAGGAAAGACAAAGTCAATAGAATGGAAGACAAAGTGACAGAAACTAGCTTCCCAATAGAAGAAGTTCCATCCAGATGGATGCACGAAAAGAAGCAAGTAATACGGATTGATGATAGTCCTGTCTTGACAAGACAAATGCTCTTCAAAAGTGATACAACGGACGAATTGGCCGATTCGGAACCGGTCAAGGAGGTCAACAAAGGAGAGAAGGAAAACCCACAAAAATTTTCTCCGTGCAAATTGGTTGTCAGATTATCTGCTACTTCTCACAAAGGTAACCACATTTATGAATAATTCAAAGGATGTGTTCGCATGGAGTTATAAGGACTTGATAGGCATACCAAAAGAGCTAGGTATACACACCATTCCATAGGTAGCGGACACATGACTAATCAGAGGTAAAATAAATTGACTAAACCCTAAATATGCAAAAGTGATAACGAAGTAGATATAAAAAATGGAAGAAGCAAGCATCATTGTACCTATAGAGCATTCAAAATGGCTATCTTCAATGGTCATTGTTCCCAAAGAAAAAACGAACAATCCAACAAAATCAGAGTTTGTGTTAACTTCTACGCATTAGTAACTATTCCTGATGGGTTTCCCACCCCTTTTTTGAACAGATCATCAAAGATGTGGCCGATCATGCACTATACATTTTTATGAACGGTTTTAGTGGCTACAACCAATTAGAAATCCATCTTGAAGATCAACGAAAGACAACATTCATCACTCCTTGGGCAACCTACATATACACGAAGATTGCTTTAGGGCTTTGGAATGTGCCACCCACTTTTGACAAAATAGTGTACCTTATTTTTAACAAAACATTGTACTTTTTTTAGCCTAGTTATTTTTTGGGCAACTTTTTTTTAGCCTAGTTATTTTTTGGGTGATTTTTTTTTAGCTTGGTTTTTTTTTTGGGCGACTTCTTTAGATTTTTTTTGGGTGACTTTTTACCGTACGTTTTAAGGCGTCTTTTTTTAATGCAAAATATTTTGGGAATTCTTTTAAGGCAGAAAAAGGAGATTTTTTTGGGAGAAAAGTTTTGAGCGAGTAAATTTTTGGGCGAATTAATTTTTGGGCAAAAACTTTTGGGCGACTAAATTATGGACAAAAGTTTTTTTGGGGCGACTTTTTTAGACTAGGTTTTTAGGCGATGTTTTTCAAACAATTGATTTTTGGGGTGACAATTTTTGGAAATTGATTTTGAGCGGACTCTCTTCTTCACCTGTTGAGGCAACATTTTTTGGGCAACTTCTTGACATCGGCCAACTTCCATCCTCGGGGCAACATCTCAATGTAACAACTCCTTGTATTGGGAAGCCTTTCAATTTTCGGGCGCCCTTTTCATAGCATATTTGTTTGGGTGACTCTCTCAATTGGACCAGGGAAGGTGCTACACATGGCACTTTTCTGAAAGCACATAAAGAAGGCACCCATATTTAGACTGATGTTCTAATTTTGACATCTCATCCTATCCTCCACCAACTATAATTGGACCATCGATGCCCTCTCTTCAACACCAGCCACCTATGATTGGCACATGCATTTACCTTGTTCTCTCCAATGACATCTTCCTACCCTTTCCTCTTCCCAGAGACTCTTCCCCCTATGCTTCCTTCTCCCAACAATCCCTCTCTCCTTGTCAACGACTCACCCTCCCCCTCATCTACCCTTTATCTACCTGTACCTTCAGTAATTCTTCCCCTTACCATTTCCTCTCTCTCAATGACTCCAACCACTCTCCCTCACCTCGTCAATGATTTAATGGGTCCCTCTATCCCTCCTCCTCAACTTTGCTGCCAAGGTCCCTTATAATGACACCTATCCATATAGCGACAACATCTACATCCCCCCCCCTCCTTTTGATGACAAGCTTACAGGGCAGATTCCACCCCCCAAACTCCATCTTTCCTCGAAGTAGTAACTACACACCCCTTTGCATTCCTCCTCACCCATTCTCTCCCCCTGGCAACCGTCTAGCTCCTTCCTTGACTTTGCTACAAAGTACACACCTCCCATGGACCTCCCTACTTTGGCACCCATCCTTTACCTCCCTCCACCTCCACTCTCTTAATGGAAATACTATACCTTCCTCCTCGACTCCCTCTCAAGGGCTACCTATCTAAGCATCAATATCCTCCTCTGATTATCTTTATCCTCAAAGCATTTACTGTAATCCATAATTCGTGCAGAGGATTCGGGCAACTTCATTCTGAAATACGCGAACTCTCTCTATCCACACGATCTCCTCTTTATCAAGCCCTCTTCAACAACTTTTGAAAACTGTAGTGCACACTCTCATCCACTGCGTCCTCCAAGTTTCCTAGAAGTGAGATGGCCTACTTAGAAGAAGAAGCGAGCGAATTGAACAATTTGGGGTTTAGAATAGGGGAAGAAGAAGCTTTCGGATTCAAGATAGATTCAAGATCAGAGCATACTTGGCCGAATCAAGAAGATAGGAATCTACAAAAAATAAGAAAACATCAACACACCCCTCATATCGTTTCTCAAATGCATAAGTCTCTCCAAGAGGAAGAGATGGTAGTGGAAGACAACCTATAGAAAAAGAAACTGAATAATGGAAGCACCACCATGTAGGGCTCGATATCGGACTCTCCCAACTTTTTTGGGCACCAAGGAGCTCAACTTTTTTGGGTGCCAAGGAGCCTAACTTTTTTGGGCTCCAACTTTCTGGGCTCCAAACCAAGGAGACAAGGTGGTCTAGATTCTGACAAGGCGGCAGGCAACTCGCTCAAGCTGACAAGGCGGCTAACGACGTGCAAAGCAAATCACCACCACTCACATTAAGCCACTACTACATGACAAAGTCCGTTACTCGCATCTCGCATATGTAACTTCCTTGAATGCCTTAACTCCCCCATTACTCTTGTAACATACCCCTCTTGTAATATCTTATCCTTTGCTCATAAAAGGGGGATTTCTTCAAGGAGAAAAAACAAATTTAGGAGAAGGTTTATGTCCATAACCACAGAGAGACCAGAAGATACCAGTACAGATACCTTAGAGACATTTATTATCTTGCTCTTCCTCTCTAGCCAAGAAGTCCATGCTAGTTGGTGCTAGCCAAAGGGTACCTTGGAGGATAAGGAGAAGGTGTCTGTAATAATCGTTTCCAAAGTTCTTATGTTTGAATCTCTTTGATGTTCATGCTCTAGAAGTAGTGCGTCTTGCATTCCCTACACCCACACACACAATTTCACCATCTACACAAACTCAAAGACTACAAACAAGAGCCCGACGGAGTCGAGCTCAGGAGAAGGAAAAGGAACCGGAAGCCCTTAAGGATCAAGAACAAGTCTATACAACGAGGAGAAATAAGGGGAAGGAGCATAAAGGGACCAAGGATATTGTAGAAGCAAACAAGGGCCAAAGCATAGGCAATGCCTATCGGGATGCCCAAAGAGAACTTAAGGATGAGGAGATGATGCCACTGATCCCTCTTCCAAAACCTCTACTCTTAATAGATGAAGTGCTAAAAATACATATAGGTAGTTAAGTCTCTACAATATCTTGTGCCTTGATGCACGTTTTACAGGTGATATATTGAAAATAGTCGATAATCTTACCACCCAACCTTCGTTCGCAACGGGCAAGGAGCATGTTTTATGGCATAGGCCTTGCTCAACGACTATCATAGCCCTTATTTGACTCTAACTATCTTAGAGTGGCATTTTTCGGGAATCAACTCGATGCCAGGATCTATGATGCTGGTGGTGGGACTCTAACCCTCCGAGGAAGCATAATTCAAAGTTACCCTAACTAATCAAAGTAAGATGTGACTTGTGGGGGGGGTGAAACAAGTTGCATTGGAGGTCCAAGGGTCAAAGTTCGTGCTTGATTTTGTGGTTCTACGGCTCCCACACATGCCTAGAAGTTTTCCTTTGCTGATCAGATGGCCTTAGCTCGGATATGCCAAGGTCATCCATGACTAGGGAAGAGATTCAACGTGGTTTGAAGAGAACAAGACCATGAAGTAGATGTGCATGAAGAGTGGGCAAGACCATACTACTCGAGATAGATCTGATTCCACAGTAGTGGCAAGAGATGAGAAGGTTGACTTCCTTTGGCTAAATGGCATTGATGACTATTGCAATGGATGGGGGTGAATCTCCCCCTTGCTACAAAAGAATCACAAGAAGACGTTGAAGTAGTACAAATATATTGGGGGACCCCATCATGGATCCTAGGAGATAAAAAATCTCCATTAAATAGAGAGATAAATGGAAAATGGAAGGAGGCAGCCAAGGATGATCTCTTAGAGTCAAGGATGATCTCTTAAAGAGGCTCCCCTTGGAGGAGATACCTAGGGGTTGGCCAGAAAAGATTCACACTAAGGTTGAGACGGTGCCAACATATTCAGAAGGACTCACGCATGACACTAAACTTGGAGGAAGACCCCACCATGTTGGAAGCACCATTGTGTAGGAAGTCAATTTAGGGAGTGATGAGGAGGCCAAGCCCGTTTTGCTAGCTCGTTGGTTTAGGGAACCGATCTTGCTCCAAAAGACTATTTCCTTCATGCAACATTTTAAAGATATTTTTGCATGAGTTATGAAGATTTAGAGGGCATTCCAACAACATTAGGATTCCACACCATCCCTGTCATTCAAGATGGCAAGCTAGTAAGGAGAAAGATATATAGATTAAACCCAAAGTATAAGGAAGTGTAGAAAGGAGACCCCAGACTCCATTTTTGAAGAGGGAAAAAAAAAAGAAAGCTTCACCTCAGAGGGCACCTTCTACTCAAGGGGGTTTCTCCTTACGGAAGTATACCTTGTGCTCTATAAGGCACACACCAAAAGAGAAGGCAGTCCTAGCTCTGCACCTTATTGAAGATTTAGAACAGCACAAACTCTAGGACTTCTACTAAAAACATCACAAGAGATGATAACAACTTATTTGTAGAAACCATTCCAATAAGAACAAATAATGACTTGAAATAAAACAACATTACAAAGACAAGGCTAGGACACGTCTTCTAGCACAAGAGAATTTGATGATTAATTACATGGACAAGATACAATAGAAGAACCTAACGAGATGGACAATTGAGGGGGAGAGTCCCAACTCACTGCTGTTCAGAAAAGGAAGACGTCTTTGCAGCCTCGGAACTTGAGAACTTGTAAGGCAAGCAGTGGCAGCTACCCTTTCTCAACTCCACGTGATGTAGTCAAGTGCTCGAACCACTCCTTCACAGAGTTCCCAATTCCATGCTTAAATCTTGCATCCACCCCTTGGAGAAGCTGGAAGGGACTCTCCCCCTCCACCCCTTGAACTATACTGAGAGCTTCTATGCTGATTCTTGTACTCCCTTCAATAATAATGGATACTCATGATGTACACCCCCTACACACTATGTTGTGTGTGTCCTACATCTTGTGGCTCTCCCCTCCTTTGATCGAGAGGTCTTCTTATAAAGTTTTGCTGGGACTTGTAGGGAATGGCTCGCAGCCAAAAAAAAAAAAGGGACAAAATTATTTTCTTCCCTTTGCAGGATCACTGGCAAGTTCATACCTTGGTCTATTTGGTCATTTTCTCTATCGCCATTATCTTCCAGATTTTAGTATTTGGTTCAGATTTCTCCAAAAGAAGTCTTTCTCATGCCTTTATGATGGCCAGCCCATCCATCCGTGGTCTATCAGCAATCCACATGCACGAAGTCACCAAGTTTTATTCCCGCCATGTTTTCTCCTTTTTGCTCATAAATTTAGTAACTTTCCACAAAAGTAGACAAGTTTTTTAATGGTCAACTAAATTTAAGCTATCAAAGACTAGGCAACTTTTGGCCACTTTTAAAACTTTGTCGATTAACTTATAAAATTGGAGGATTTCGGTTCAGAAGTAGGCAACTTAAAAATTGAGCAACTTGGGAAATTGAGCAACTTGGAAAATGGCAAACTAAGAAAGTTGAACAACTTGGAAAGTTGGGCAGCTTGGAAATTTGGGCAACTTGGCAATCAGGAAACTTTGAAAATGGATAACTTGGAAAATGGGCAACTTGAAAAATGGGCATTTGGGAAAGTTGGGAAACTTGGAAATTGGGCAACTTGAAAAAAGTGCAACTAGGAAAGTTGGGCAACTTGTAAATTGAGAGACTTCGGAAATTGGGCAACATGGAAAATGGGCAACTTGGAAAATGGGCAACTCGGAAAGTTGGGCAGCTTGAAAATTGGGCAACTTCGAAAATGTGAAACTTAGAAAATGGGCAACTTGGAAATCGGGCAACTTGAGAGTTGTTGATTCCTCCCTTCTTAATGAACTAGATCCTCTTGGTTTTCTCCATCTTAGTCCTCTTCTTCTGCTTCTTTTCCTTGCATAAAATCAAGATAGCTCCTTGCCTCCTTCCTCCCATCTCATGAGAGTAAAAAGGATGAAAATACATGACTTATCAAAGTACCCCTCTATAGGTTGCCTGCCACTTAGACATTCTCTATCCTTGGAGACAAATAGAATAGGTATATATCTTCTTTCTTTGTTACTTTTTTTCCTTATTGAACTCCTCATAATTGATTGATGCTCCTAAATATTCGTGGAATGATTTCAATCTTCATGGCTTCAAATGACTTTAGCCACTTAGTCTTCTTGCTTTTGGTCGCCATAAACTTCCCATAAATTAAGTGCACTTTCTGTGATACAGAGATTCACTCACCCTTCAAGTATTTTGCTCCATGCTCCATACTCATTTGCCCGTTTGTTACCTTGGATCAATCAGTCAATTGCCATGATAACCTTCTTTGGATTGATCAACAGTAGGAGGTTAAGTAGATGGATGACCACCCTCGATCATTTGTTGGTTGCTTTTGAATATGGATATGATCTCGCTTGCAACTCATTTTCTCTCTACTACTCAATCATCACTCTTTGTCACTGGCAGAACAGCAATAAAAGGCGATTTGTCAGCAGAAGTGAGGGTAAAATGAAATAGTAGAAGTCCACCTATAATGTAAGATGGATATTAACCAAATTGGTCAAATTGCACTTGCATTGAACTTAATCTCTCGAAATTGGTTGACTTTACATTTTAAAGAAAATTGACTCCCCCAGTTTGGTCGACTTGTCACTATAGAATTCCCCAAATTTGGCTACCCACTAGAACTCCAAAAGTTAGGCTGACTTTTAAAGTTGGTCGACTGCTGAATAAATAAGTGGCATAATCTGGGTGGATTTCTTTTGAAAGGATTTGGTCGACTCTATTGAGAAAATTGGTCAACTGTATGTGCTAAGGGAATTGGCCAACTTTTGCTGAGCGGATGGCCTTTTTTTTGGGGGGGGGGGGAGGGGGGGAGGGAGAGAGAGAGAGAGAGAGAGAGAGAGAGAGAGAGAGAGAGAGAGAGAGAGAGAGAGAGAACATAGCACAATGAAGGCAATGGCAAGGGGGTGAAGGAAATGTGTGTGCAAAGTTGGCCCGGCTTGTTGGACTGTAGGCTCTTGGACTAGATACACACAATGTTACCCGGCTAATGTGACTACAACCTTGTTAATTGACTTAGAGAAAGCTTTAGAACCCATATTTTTGTAGTTGTGGAGCTAGGTGCAGCTTCCAACTCCAACTGCCTTATTTCTAGCCTCTGTGGTGCTGTAAATAATGCAAAAAATGACTGCAATTCTAACTGTAGTTCAACTTTTCCAGTGTAGAAAAGGAGTCTGAAGGCATAATCGACCAAGAGTGTGGCATGAACCATATTGTGCTCAAGCACTCTCAAAATAAAACTTGACTCAATTGAAGTACTGGAATTGCGGCAATCTGAAGATCATGTCTTAGATCATCAGCAAATTGCAAAGCTTGAAACTAAAGCAAAAGTTGGAGATGCAATTTTGAAGCTTAAAACAGGAACATACTGCCATCTGCACACATCACAGAGAAGTCTTCCACCGGGAGTGCCATCTGTAGAAGGATGACCTGTGGACTCCATTTTTGAAGAGGAAAAAAAAAATGAATGCTTCCCTCTCCAACCCTTGAACTATGTTGAGAGCTTCTGTGTCGCATCTTGTAGTGCTTTCAATAATAGAGGATACTCGTGATGTGCACCCCCTACACACTATGTTGTGTGTGTCTTGTGTTTTGTGTCTCTCTCCCCCCTTTGATGGAGACAATCTCTTATATAGTTTTTTTGGGACTTGTAGGGAATGGCCCATAGTAAAAAGGACAAAATTAATTTCTTCCCTTTGTAGGATCACTAGCAAATTCACAATTTGGTCCATCCGGTCATTTTCTCCATTGCCACTTTCTTAGGAATTCTGGTATTTAGTAGAGCTTTCTCCATAAGAATCTGGAGTCCATCTGCAATCCATCAGCAATTCACATACAAGAAGTCGCCAGGGAAGTTGCCAAGGTTTTCTCCACGCCATCAAGTCTTCTAGAAACCTTGTTGCCTTAATTTATGCTGTCAAAAAGTAGGCAACTTTCGGTGGCTTTTACAACTTAGTGTAGGCAACTTATAAAACTCGCCGATTTTGATTCAAAAGTAGGCAACTTGGGAAATCGAGAAACTTGGGAAATTGGGCAACTTGGAAAATGGGCAGGTGGAAAAGTCAAGCAACTTGGAAAATGGGCAACTAGGAAAGTTGGCAAACTTGGAAAATGGGCAACTCGGAAAGCTGGGCAACTTGGAGAATGGGAACTCAAAAAGTTGGGAAACTTGAAAATGGGCCAACTTGGAAAATGGGCAATCGGGAGTTGTTGATTCCACCCTTCTTCATAAACTTGATCCTCTTGGTTTTCTCCATCTTAGTCCTATGCTTCTTTTTCTTCTTTTACTCTTTGCTTAAATTCAAGATAAAGCCTTGCCTTCCATCTCATAAAGTAAAAAGAATAAAAATACATCATTCAAGGGACTTATCAAAGTACCCCTCTACAGGAAGTTGAAGGAAATTGACAAAATGGAGGCGGCAGGTATCATAGTGCCAATTGAACATTCTGAGTGGTTGCCTTCAATGGTCATAGCGCGAAAGAAGCAATCCACTAATGTGAGGGTTTCTATGAGTTTTCGAGCACTTAACAAAGTCAATTTCTCAAATGGTTTCCCCACTCCATTTTCTGAACAAGTCACTGAAGATGTAGCAGGTCACACTTTATACAAATTCATGGATGGATATAGTGGCTATAAACAGATAGGCTATCCATCCTGAGGACAGAGAAAAAATTGCTTTTGTAAATGGGGCACCTATACCTAAACGAAAATGGAATCCATGCTTAGGAATGCCGCAACTTCTTTTAAGCAGAGAGTGTCACTCATCTTTGGCTCTCTTCTCATCAATTTGCTGAAAATTTTTCATGACGATTTTTTATCATTCTCAAGCATTGGTAAGACCACACCATAGAGAACTTTGATTACCATCTTGCCCAACTCATATTGAAGTGCAAAGAGACACACCTCAAATTGAATCCGAACAAATGTCATTTTTTAATGACACACGGCACCTTATTGGGACATGTAGTATCTGCCCAATGCATGGCTCCCAGCCTAATCAAGATCATTGGCACCTTGTAAATGCTGCATCCTATCAATAACAAAGAAGTACAACGGTTCTTAGGCCTCATTGGGTATCAAAGGCATTTTATCATAATGTATGCAAACATGGTTCAACCACTTTCAAGGCTTACAAGAAAGGGCTCTACCTTCCAGTGGATTGATAAAGAGGAAAAAGCTTTTAATGAGCTCAAATCAAAATGAGTTAGATCCCAATTTTGGTGGCACACGACTTGGACCTCTCTTTCCATGTTCATGTAGATGCAAGGCTCAAGGCACTATGAGCAATCATGGCACAACGTCGAAATGGATGTAAAACGGATCACCTAGTTCATTTTGCTACTAAATTCTTATCCCCAGCAAAAAGGAATTAAGATTCCTGTTTTCTTTTGGTTCTTACATTATAGGGAATTAATTATATGTAATATACTTTATGGAGATAGGAATATCTCACAAATAGGGTATATGAAAGTTTATATACTTTCGTTTGAGAGGATGAGTATCTGAAAAAGATATCTATGTTTTACCTTAAGTTAATGAAGGTAAGGAACCTTCACGGAGAGCCTCTAAGTAGTAGAGACAATGGGATGTTGATAGGGATCCCCACATGGGGTCATATTTCCTAGAAATTAGAAGGCAAAATAGTCGATTGACAAAAAGCTAAAACTCATTGGTGCACACAGTGTTGCGCCCTTCTAGCCTTCTCTTTCTCTCTGCACCCCTGCTTCCCCCTACTGCTTCTTGTTCCCCACCCTTCCTCCCCTTCCTGTTTGCCATCCCATCCTCCTCACAACCCTTGCAGAAGCACCTCCCTCCCCCCATTCCCAGTCAACCAGCCTCCCTTTCCTTGCCCATCTGACCGCCTCCCCTCGTCTTGCTCCCGCGTCCTTCCTGAACCCCCTCCCCTTTTCTCCTCACTGCCCCCTCCCCCCTCCCTTGCCTCCTCATGAGACTCCCTCCGTCCCCTCCTCCTTTGTCGTTGGCCTGTTTTGTTAGCAGGTTCTTCTTCCCACTTGCTGTCGTTGACTTGTCTCTTGCCAATCATAGGTGGGTGTGCTTCTATTTTTTAACACGGTCTTTCCTCGTTGTGCATGTGTGAGACACGGATGGCATCGAAGCCCACCTCCCAAAGGAAATATCATGAAGCCCCCTCACCTGCCTCTACTTCGTCGCCCATCCGACTCTCCCTTACCGATGAGGCTAGAGGGAGCTTGGTCTTAGAAGTTGAATGTCTACAAGCCTCATTAGTTATCTACAAGATCATCATATTGAAATTTGAAACCTAGCCATGGCGAGCTCAGGGACCTTCTTGAGAGGAGCTTGCTTTCCAAGGCGGGCAAGTTAGTTCATGTTCACACCTTAGGCTACAGTTTCTATCAAGTTGAACTTTGGCCTACAGAGGCAGCTACCAAGATGATTGCTCTTTCATCCATTGTTGTTCGAGTTGGTGCCGCCTACGCTCGCCCTTGGACTCAAGGATTTGATCTATCGACGGCCTCTTTGTCGTCTTTCATTCCCAAGGAAGCACATGGTATTCCTATGACGATATGCTTCCCTCGTCTTAGGTGGGAGTACTTACCCCTTCTCATGGGTCTCTTGGCACTTTCCTTGAGGTTCCAAAGACTATAATGCCAGTGGTGGCCAAGGCGACCGCACCATTGCCTTCGGAGGTTGAGCTTCTTCTTCCCTCAGGCAGGTGGTCGATTCATAGGGTTGAGTACTCGGGCCTTGCGAGTCAGTGTTTTGCTTGTCGCAAGGTTAGACACCTTGCAAAGGCTTTCTCTTCAAGGCCTCGTCTTCGAGCCATATAGCAGTCAGGACACACATTCAAGACACATGACTCAGCGGGCACTGCAACATCCATATCACCCCTCTTCGCCCTCCTCGGCACCTTTTGGCTTCTTTCCTCAGAAGGAGGGTGTTCCTCTCACTCTCGTGGCCAGGCTACAACGTCCATCCCCTCTACCACTGGGGGCTTGCGATAACCTAGGTGTTGACACGAGTTGGGCAGCAACTCCACCCGACAACTCAGGAGAGATTCGTTCCGACGAGGAACTATTTCAGTGTGCTCCGAGGGGATGGTTCTATGGACCTTGGCATTGGGGTGGAGTAAGGACCGCTCCCTCGTGTTCTTGACTCTTCGGTGCCATTGTTTGGGCCCTCATCATCCCTCCCCTCCATGGTAGTGTCTCCCCTAGGCACTCCTCTACTCCATGTCCCCATATTCCACCTTGCACTTCCCTTCCCTGTCCTCGATGATCCCTTGATAACGACTTCTTGGTGAGTGGGGAGGTCCATGAGGGACGGTCTCCTTCATGCCCCCTCTTTCGCTCGACATGTCATCCTTGACGGCTATTCCTTCCAGGCTTGTGAGCTTCAACTATCATTTGCAAGGAGGATTTTATTGAGTTCGGCTATGAGTTTTTGAGATTTTTCGGCGGTCAGGAGGATCTTACCAAGGCACCTATTAGGATCCACTTTGTGGCCATTCCTTCCCGTGCCCAGTCTTCCTTAAGTCGGCCATGGCTTTCTCCTTCTCTCTTTGCGGGGCTACACAGCCGGACATATGCGAGAGTGCAGACAATCCTTCTGAGGCATGGGGAGGCATTTTGGTTTGCTTGGTATGGGCCCAATGGCTCTTAGGGAGGTGTATGTACATCTATTGGGGAGTCATTGCAGTGTGCGATTGTGGATAGGGGAGAGATTATCCTATGTGGGGACCGAAGATATGGGTTTTTGACCTTGTATGCCCTGAACCATGAGAGTGCTTGTGCCACTTTCTAGACACAGATCCCTAATGCTATTCCTGATGCTATTCTTGATGTTGATGTTTGGTGTATTGTAGGTTATTTCAATATCATTCAAGCTCTTGAGGATCGGGGGATAGCTAGACCATCCTGCATGGTTCGGAGCTTGCATCTTGCGAGAGACTATGTTTGACCTTGAGGTTCGTAGATGCATGGAACATTGAGGGCATTTTCAAAGAGAGGGACAGCTTTCATTTCTCTCGATCCGACAGGCGGATTCGAGGGATGAATCTCTCCCATAATTGATCGCACATATATTAGTGATGTGTTGACTGATTTTGATGGTAGGACTTGCATTGTGGTGGGCTCTTGCTTTTCTGATCATGCTCATATGGTTGCGTCGTTTGAGGAGGGGGATACGAAAGGCCCCATGGTGATGCGCATTCTTGAGAAGGTGCATTGATGAGTGCTTTTTTGGTCAAATTCAAGTGATTTGGTCCCAGCTATCTTGGACCGAGTGATACCAAGCTCACTCCCTTGCGAATCGCCTTCACATGATTAGCTCTTTTCTTCATGAGGAGACTGGTCAACGGCTGGCTAAGCTCCATAAGAGCGAGTGATGCTTGCACTGGGGCATTGCCTCTCTTCAATGGCTCCCAAAGCATCGACCAGATTTTGAGTGGACCTTCGGATGATTAGCCCCTTCCTTCATGAGAAGAGTAGTCAACAGTTGGCTCAGCTCCGTGAGAGCGAGCAATGCCTGCACAAAGGCATTAACATTGCCTCCCTTCAACGACTCACATAGCGCCGACCAGATTGTGAGTGGATTGTCTCATAGCTTGCCTAAGTCAGTCAAACAACTATGCCAGTTGGATGGTTCCTGTGCTAGGGAACCTATTGAGCTGAGAGAGAGATTGCCGCTATGATTTACTGCACTCTTTTATTAAAGGAGATTGCTACAGAGACCATGAAGGAGAGAGGGTGAAGTGTCCTTCAGTATGTGTAGCGATCAGTGTCTGATGAGATGAAGATTACATTTCTTGCCCCATTCACTAATAGTGAGCTTTTTGATGCATTGCTTTGGCTCGCTAGGGACAACTACCCTAGTGATGATGGTCTCTGCCCCAGTTTTTTTTATCTAGTATCGGGGGACTCTTGGCGATGGGATTCATCTTTCCTTCAAGGAGGTCATAGAGGCAAGACAGCTACCTCAATCGCTCACGGAGGGTTTCATTTTCCTCGTCCCTAAGGATGGGGGACTACTGGACGATATCCGGCACTAGTGCACGATCACGCTTCTCAACTCGACCTATAAAATACTTGCAAAGGCTTTGAGTTTGAGACTCGAACTGCTTCTTAAGACCTTGATTAATCCTATGATTAATCCTACACAGATTGGCTTTGTCAAGGGTTGCATTATCCTTGACAACATCTCCCTTGCTAGGATGCGTGATGATCCTCGTGTTGTGCTCGCTTGATTTTGAGAATGTCTGTGATCATGTTGATTGGGCTTTTGCGGAGGACACTATGTTATGTATGGGATTTCTTTATAGATGGGTCAAGGGTGTTGTTGCCTTGTATTGCTCAGCCCACAGTGAGCTACTGGTGGCAGGTGGCCGAGAGGACAAATTCAGAGATTCAGCATTTCATGCTATGTACGGCAAGGCTGCCCTTAGCCCCTACTTTATTCCTATTCTTTGCTGAGGCCATGGGCGCATTCTTGACCACTCAGGATACTAGGCTTCAGGGTATCCGACTCCCAATTAGAGATGACATTCTCTTGGATGCTTACTTTCGTGATGACGTGGCCATCTACTTGCAAGGCGAGGAGGCCAATCTCGTAAGATTTCAGAGTGCCTTGGAGAGATTTTGTGATGCATCCGATGCCAAGATCAATTGGCACAAGTCCTGTCGAATCCGGGTTGGTTCATATGATCCACCTAGGTGGCAGCTAGGCGGGAAGTTTGAGTGGATACCTCCTCGGAGAGAACTTAGATACCTTGGGTATGATATTGGTCTCGATCTTTTGACTAAGCAGAAGATCTTGCCTCTCCTCCGCACCATCGGGAGGAAACTTTTGCATTGGATCATCGCTCAATTATCCTTGGCTAGGAGGATTGTGGTGGCAAACAAGGTTCTCCTCACTATGATGTGGTACGTCACTTCTTGTTGGATCTTCTTGAGTTCCTGTACTAGTCAGATCCAGTGGCTAATAAGGAACTTTCTATGGTCTGGCACAGATGGAAGCCCCACTTGGGCTAAGGTTGTTTTGTATATGTATATGTATAATTATATGTATACGTATAAGTATATGTATACGTATATGTATGCGTATAAGTATACGTATACGTATAAGTATATGTATACGTATAAGTATATGTATACGTATATGTATATGTATACGTATATGTATATGTATATGTATATGTATATGTATATGTATATGTATATGTATATGTATATGTATATGTATATGTATATGTATATGTATATGTATATGTATATGTATATGTATATGTATATGTATATGTATATGTGTGAGAAGTGGAGAATGACATGCCTGAGACTCACCTCCCAGCCTATTTATAGCCCTTGCCTAGTCACCATCTAGAGTTCTCTCTAAGGCTCCTCTACTCATCTAGCCATCATGAGTAGGAACCTCGTATGAACTCTCTAGTTTTTGGCCTTGGCTATCCCCCGAGCAAGGAACTTCTCGTTCCTCGAAGCATGTACATCTCTAGAATATAACACTCTCTCCCCCTTCTAAAGATCATTGTCCTCAATGATATAGAAGGAGCTATAAACCTGGGAATCAAAATCTGTGATTCCAAATAATAAAAGTAGAGTGTGGAAGGTGTCTGAAATACTAGATGCTCAAAAAGTAGACAACTAGTCTCTGTGCTTTATATCTAGCATTTCCACCAACAAATAGTAGTCCTTGCCTTGGGCATACTATAGGAATCCCTCTGAGGCCCAATGAGTCCATATGTGCGCAGCATAAGTACTCAGAATATCCTCGGACTCCCTATGCCTAGACCTTGACCACTAACTTGTGACGGCTTGTCACTTGTAGAGACCTCGACAACTTTCCCTTGTCTCCCTGAAATACCCTTTGACAGCTTTTCATATGGTATAATCATGAAAAACTACTTACTCCTCTAGAGTAATGAAAAAAATACTATGCTCATTCAAAACAATGTGACTATGTCCCAGCTCTCTGTGGAAGAAAGTACTAAAGATAAATGGAAATCTTTTCCAAATAGTGTTTTATCTCTAAGCTCAAGTAAATCTGCTTGATTTACTATCCCTATGCTCGAGTAAATCTACTTGATTTACCTACTGTAATGAAAATAAAAACTCAAGAAAGTCTCCACATGATCCAAACCATGAATCCAAGATGACAATCTATCAACGATCCAGACTATGGAACAAGATATCAATACGTCAATTTATCAACTATGGACCAAAATATCAATGTCAATGATCCAAACTATGGACCAAGACCTCAATCTGTCACATCCAAACTATGGAGTAAGATCTCAATCAGTCATATCCAAACCATGGATCCACATCTCAATCTATCATATATAATAATCCAAACTATGGATCAAAATATTTCCCATAAAAATTAAATCCCAATCCACTCTGTGGCATCATGCCAAGTGAAGACGTGAAAAGAAAGTATAGCAACTAGTGGAACTACCATCGCCTTCTCAACAATAACATGTAAGATGTTCAAAGTGGATGAAACTTGCTTTATCTCTGGCCACCATCTCATTATCACTATGATCAAATCATTCCTAACTAGGAGTGAGGTGTCTCAAGTAAACTACTGT
>MU260427.1:132500-150000 GCA_020310875.1 Ceratopteris richardii
TCCCTCATATATCTACTCCTAGCAAGCTGCAGTAGATCTTTCCCTCCATCATTCTCCGAAACCTTCCAGCTAACAGGTTTACCTCTCTCCTACAGGCCTGCTGCGCATCTTGTGACCCCATAATAGTCTGCTGCTCAGGCTGTTTCTTACAGGCCAGCTATACATGCACACACACACACACACACACACACACACACACACTCTTTCTATGTGTTATTTAAAATAGGTCTTTCACTCCTTATATTACCTTGAAGAAAAAACAAGCTACAGAGTACAAAGGAAAGTAGGGTCATGCAAAAAAGGAGTGTAAATGCATGCAGTTGAAGTCAGCTTTAAGCTAGGGATAAAACTAGACATGGCAGCAGGCTGCAGAACAACCACCAAAGTTAACCTGGACAGGGCAGGGTTAGACACCGCTACCTTGCTCACTCACTCCTACATTGAAGCTACTCAGCAGACAGCCAGATATTTTGATCATTTGACTCACTGCCATGCATATATAGCCAGAATAATGTACAGAGTAAAAAATATATTTTAATTATAATTTATTATCATCTCCTACAGTGAACATAAGAGATACATTAATATGATTGCCATTGCATGTGCTTACCTGCATAAGATAAAGCCAAAGCCCAAGTGGTGCAACTGAAAAAATTGATGCAAGCTATAAATAGCTAAAGCTCTCGAAAATGTTTTGGTTTGACAAAGAGCAAAAAATTTTGGTTCCCATACTCCCAATTTTTGGATTACATCCTTTCATTAATGTCCACAAAGAAAGCAATCAACTCATGAGGATCGTGCTATTAAACTGCAATGCTCAATATTTTGCTTTAGTGTGCACTATTGTGGGGAAGAAGCATACCTTTAGTTACATTGAATGTTTTGAACTGTGGTAAATACGAGCACATTCCAATATTGGTTTGATCGTTGTAGACATGCAAGCCATCTTCATAAGGAAAACCTGGATTCAATTTGATCCTAAGTCTGGTCAAAAGAAGCTGCACAACACCATCAAAATTGAGAGTAAATGCCTTGAAATAACTTCGGGACAGTCTATCCTTCATCTTTTGCACAGCATTCACTCTTCCATCTTTTCTCCCCCTAACTTGCCCACCCAAAAACTTTAACCTGAAAACTACTTTTATGGAATCAAAGAAAAACCAAGCAGCCTATATCCTTCTTGCTCTACCCCTCTATACCATCAAAGTGTGCTGTGAAGAACTATATCCATACACAAAGTACCATGATCATCAACTACAATCATTCATAGCACTGACCACATACTATCTTATTTCAAGTCATTGTTTTTTCTTGTTAGAATGGTTTTTACAAATAAGCTTCTTGCATCTCATGTGATATTTTTTTTGGACTTCTAGAATCCCTGCTCATCTATATCTTCAATAATCCTTGTTGTTCTAAGTCAGCCAACTGCTGTATTTTTTTTTGTGTACTTGAGAGAGCATAGGATATACTTCCCTAAGGAGAACCCCCTTGAGTAGAAGGTGCCCTGGGAGATTAAGCATTCATTTTTTCCTCTTCAAAATGGAGTCCTGGGTTCCCCCTTCTTCAGTGTAGAGCTCAGCCATGTAGGATGGTGGTGATCTTTGAGGTGAGTGTCTCAAAAGGTGAGAGTGGATCGAGGGAGAGTAGGTGGGTGTGTAAGCGGTGTGCGTAAACATGTAAGAGCTCGTGTGTGAAGTGTATCGTGGTATGTGGTTCAATGAGTGAGGGAGGTCTAATGAAATAGGAGATGAAAGTGTGAATGTGATAAATATATGGTCAACATCGAGTGGACGTCGTCCAATACTAAGTGAGGGAATAAGTGAAGCTCTAGAGATGTACCAAAAATGTAGTCGACCATGCTCTCCCCCCTCCTCCCCGTGAGGGAAGCAAGTGAGTCCACCCGAGCCTGTCCAATGGTGCATCCCGTTATATATAACGAGATGGTGTTGGCTGCCTAACTTAAGCAAGTATGTGCCATACCACGTGGTGTCCTCATCCAAATTTGCTCGTACTCTAGCATTAGGCTAAGGTCAGGATGAGATTAGGGTTTTGGGTTGGGATTAGGGCTAGGATTAGGATTTCGGGTAAGGGTTAGGTTAGAGTTTCGGTTTTCGGGTAGGTTAGGGTTGGAATCTCATGTAGGGGTGTGAGGCATAGCATAGGTTAGGGTTAGGGTTTTGGGTAGGTTAGTTTTAGTTTAGGGTTTCGGTTAGATGTGCAAGTCATAGCATATGGGGAGGGGAGGTGGGCATGGCAGAATGGGCGTGGCAGAATGGGGGTGGCTGTGTTAAAAATAAAGAAGTAAGATCGTATATATTTTTGCAAAAAGGATTTTCTTCAAGTAGAAGGAAAATACAAAAATGAAAAATGGAAGCATTTACTTCAGCAAGTAGTGGAGGCCAAAAGAGAATCAATCAAAAGAGAATCAAATCCAAAAACTAAACTATAAGAGGAGTGGCTGTCCAAAGTAGTGGAGAAGTTATGGAGAAGAGCTCTCAAACTCATCATGAGAGTTTTTGGTCACTTGGCTATAAATGAGGCAAGGGAGGACACTCAAGAACAGAGGAAGAAGGCGTGGAAGTCCCCTTGTAGCTAGTTCATTTGGTTTGAGTCATTTCGTTCTCTTCACTCTCAGAGACTATGTCCAGCCACATACCCATTTTTGGGTAGTCTACTTGTGAGAGTCATATCTCTCAATATATGTATCCAATTTTAGAGTTTAAACATTTGTTGGAAAGCTTATCTCGAGTACTTCCTCTATCTAGAACAGTTTTATCAAATTCTTTATTCTCTGTGAGTTATTCAGTTTTTAGTGAAGTCCAGTTTTCAGCTTAACAGAGTGGACACGTAGCCTGTTTTGAGACAAAGAGTTTCCAAACCAAAACTACTCCAAATTGAGAATTTGATAGCTCATTTGAAAGCTCTAAGTGTCTAGTTTGAGTGAGCAAAGTTTCAAGTTCATTGGATTTTTCAAGCCTGGTGCCCATATTGTCGCTGAATACATCAAGGCGGGGGTGACTAGTGCGTCGAAAAGCCACCCCTTCGTGTGGGGTTCCTGGAAGTTTGCCTGGTGGCACCTCTGCTCTAGCATCACGAGGACTGCATACCCTCGGGTGAGTCTGTCAATAGATGCCTACCCTCATGTTAAAAAGTCATGGTAGACTGATGAAAGTAACTTCCAAGTAGACGTATGAAATAACACCTCGACATGCCCTCCTCCTAAGGTGAAGATGGCTACACTCCTCACTGCACTAGATGTGTGAAAGATCATGACCTTGGTCTTGCCAAGGTTCACAACAAATCCTCTATGCGAAAAAAATCATCTAAGGCTCTGAGGTGGCATTAGAGCCCCTCAAGTGATTTTGAAATCAAAAAAATATCATCCGCATATAAAAGAATGTGAATTGGGGTACCTCCCATGTCGCTCCCCTCCTTGCTTGCTCGTAGTATGTAATCCGAGATATCATCAATGTAAAGCCCAAAAAGTGTCGAAGAGAGTGGACAACCTTGCTTAACACCAATGGTGCTAGCAATAGGCTCTGATAAACCTCCAGAGCATCGAACTCGACCAAACACCTTCTCGTAGAGAGAGTAGATGGCCCATATCATCTCTCTTGGGATCTCAAGGCTCATTAGCGTTGGAACATCCTCTCACGTGGAATTGTATAAAGCCTTGCAGAAATCCACAAAGCAACAATAAAGCCTCTTCTTCCTTGCCTTCGCCCAATCAATGAGCCAATGCAGGATGAAGATATGGTCGATAGTGGAAAAAGCTTGTCTAAACCCGGCCTGGCCTGGTGCTCGGAGGCCCTTTGCCTCTGCATATGAACTAAGCTTTGCCTCAAGAACTGCTCCATATAACTTTGCCATTGTGTGACTAATCATGATAGTCTTCTAGGTACCTGGATCCATAGCGTCGGCAGATTTGTGCATAGGCAGGACAGTATGCTATTTCCACTCCTCTGGGAAACCCTCCCCTATAGCCCGGTTGAAGACATGTGCAATCAATGGGGCTATAGTGGAGGCTGCAGATGAGGTGCTCGCTCTGTAAACCAGTATGGTTGGCAACCCGCCTATGCTGCATATGATGTATGGCCCTCTCCACCATCGCTAAAGTAAAGAAAGAGGAGTGTGTGGGCCGAGGCTCAAGTGGCTGTGGGATGGGTGGCTGTTGAGGCACATCATATAATCACGCTTCATAATCTCGGGGGATCTGTGGGTCCTCAATGGGTGCAATCGAACAAGGCTCGCGGAGAGCACGGCATGTTGTCACACTATCCATGCTCATGAATAGACGGTATAACTCGAGCCCTTGTGCCTCCTCGAATGCCCGCCGCTTTCGACGGGTCAGTGCCTTCATCTGTCTACTCGCCTCTCTCTGTAATCTCTCCCAAGGCTCGTCGCGCATGTAGGTGTCTATAAAGTGCTCTGCACTCATCATCATACCAACTCTTCTGGAGTCTAGTCCTAGAGGGAGGGATACATCCTGTGTGAGCGGTGTGTGGGAAGGAGCTGATAGCCGAGGTCTGTAAGATGGATGAGATATGTGAGGTGAGAACTGAGAGAGGGGTGGACGGGTGTAGTAGGCATAGGCCACGCTCGACCTCAGATGAGTATAGAGGAGCTAGCTCACGTGTGAAGTGAATGGTGGTGTATGGGGTACATATGATAGGTCTATGTGGGGTTCTATCCTCAGCGACGGAAAGGGAGAGGTATATGTGATCGGCTCCGATGGGTATGGGCGGGATGGTAAGTGATGTAATGAGGTGGGCGGCCTCCCTGGATCCCAATATATAGTCAACTGTGCTCCCTTCTCCCCCAATAGACCCATGTGGCATGCAAGTCAAGCCTCTTGAAGTAGGCCACTGAACGATCCCGTTATAGATGACGAGACGATGCTAAGATCCAAACCTAAGTAGATGTCCTCCATAGGTTGTGATAGGAGCTTTGTTTGTCGAGTGTCTCATGATTGTCTCCTCCTGTAGGGTATGTAGTGCATGTGGATCCTCCTAATCATATGTCTCGCACTGCTCACTGCGTGTGCGAACATTGAAGTCTCCCATGAGGAGACTTCACCAAGCGTGGAGTACTCCATGATCTCATTTGATAGACATGTAAGGTGAGGTCTCCCCTGATGAAGAGTCATACTCAATGGAGGCAAAGAGAGAGCCTGTGGGGGTGAAATAGCATATGGCTATGTAGATGAAACTGTCATGTGATAGCTCAAGGCAAGTTCACATGTATCGGGCCTACGGGTCACAGGCCATGATGTGTAATCTTCTGTGTAGTCCCTGTCGAAAAAGTATGGCCACCCCTCTTGATCCGCGGGATGTGTGTTGTCGTGTGCATCCTCAATGTAGAGACTCCCAGTGGAATCCATGTATCTGAGAAATCCTCTCTGGGCTCTCATGTGTCTCTATAAGTAGGATGATGGCGTTGCCTCTCATCACCTCCTCGAGTCTCTCTGGGTGTGTCCATAGGTCTCCATTGTAGTTCAAGACTTTGAAATGGATCTTTTCTCGTGTCCCACAGGCCGCAAGACCCTATGCGATGACCTTGCCATCTATGATAATCCGACAATCTCTGTAGGATGCTCGTTTCCCCTCTTTACCGGCTTGGGGCACCCTAGGCATACATGCACGCCTATGTGCTACTTGCATTTTGGTGAGGTCATCATCGAGATGGATGGGTGAGCCTTCGAGTCCTCGTAGGATTATCCTCTATAGATCGTGACTCGCTATCAAGGAAGTGGAGGATGAGGGCTCGTTTTTTAGCGGCATCTTTGCGAACTATCGAAGCTTCAGTGAAAGGAGATGGTTCCCCCTTCTTATATCTGAGTTTGGCGCATAACATGCTTCCATCTTCCTCCGAAGTGGATCCTTCCCTCTCTCCCATTCCTTTGACTCGTACATTGAAGCGTCGAGCTTGCCTCATCCTCTCTTCCTCGATAGTGTTGTGTACGAGGAGAGTCTCTTCTTTATGTGCTTCTTCATAGGCCTCTTTATTGATGTTTTTTTTTACTACTTCCACCCAACCCTCTTTGGTGGCTTCGACTTTGTCTTCCATGTGCTTTATGATTTCTGCTTTGAGGGCTTCCTTAGTGATGGTATGAATCTCACTTTCCTCTAGCGAGAGTGATGCAACCGTTGCCTTGAGGAGAGCTATTTCTCCCTTCAAGATATCTCGTTCCTTCTTCCATTCCTCTTGTGCCTCTTCCCAAGTTTCTTTTTCTATCATCCTCCTCTTCTCCCTAGGTGGGGAATGATGGTGTTGATGGTGGAATCCATAAGCTTCTTATTTTCCTTGGAGGTGTTGTAGAGTTTGTCTTCTAATTTGAATAAGTCCTCCTTCTCTGCCATGTGTCCGGCTCTTCAAGCTTGTGTCTTTTATATCTGCATATCTTCTAAGTCTTGTAGTTAGGGTTAGGTTTATTGAAATTAGGGTTAGGGTTAGGCATTCACATCAGGGCATTTCAGGGCTTCCAGTTGCACATGGCTGGGAGGTAGTTGAGCACAAGCTTTAGGGTTTCGACAGCGACGAGATGATGCAGGCTCAGAGTAACGATGGGACAACAGCAGTTCGACAGCGAGGGGACAAAGCAGCGACTTCAGGTTTCGATGGCCTACAGAGCAGCAACCGTGGTTCGACAGCATGTACCCAATGCCCGACGGTGGCAGAGGGCAGCTGACACGTGAGGCGAGGGGAGCTTATGCGCGAGGCAGAGGGAGGCTGACGCACGAGGCAGAGGGAGGCGGACGGGGGCAGAGGACAGAGGTCAACGAGGGCAGAGGCCGATGGGGACAGAGGACAGAGGCCGACGGGGGGGGGGGGGGGGGGGGGGGGGGAGAGAGAGAGAGAGAGAGAGAGAGAGAGAGACCTGAGCTCCAGGGATTTTGTTGTCCCAGCTAAAGACACGTAAATCAAGAGGAGGATTAATTGCATGAGCATTTTTGGCAAGCTCTAAATTACTTGAAAACTCGAGATAAGTATAATTTCCAGTTGCAAAATAGAGCCATGCACTGCTCCACATAAATTCATCCCAATAACTTGTGGAATTGTAGAATTGAGCAGCGTCTCCTGAAACACTATACCTGCAGAACAAACATGAAATAGCATCAGTGCAGTGGCTTGAATTACATACATTACACTAGGAACCTTACATTCTTTCACTTCACTATTGAGAACGGTTCTTCCTCAATTGAATCTACTCCCTGACTAGCAGACCACATTTACATAATCTCTCTCTCTCCCTCTCTCCCCCCCACCCCTCCCCACCCCCCGGGCCCTCCCTCCCTTCCTCACTCCCTCTCTCTCTCTCTCTCTCTCTCTCTCTCTCTCTCTCTCTCTCTCTCTCTCTCTCTCTCTCTCTCTCTCTCTCTCTCTCACACACACACACACAAATTAATTAGACTATATCTCAAAAAAGGTGGCAAGGGTGTCCATGCAAGTCGTTTGTGACTCTCTGAGTCCCCTCCCCACCTGATTCCCAACGAGGAGTGACACTACAGCAGCCTGAGGTGAGTTGAGCTAGACGATGACCACGAGTCACAGCGCTCAGAGGAGTGAGGCTATACCATCGCCAGATAGAGGAGATTCGAGCCCGACATCGCGAGGTGACTGCAGAGAGAGTAGCCCTGATGAGAGCAAATCCTATAGCTTTCATACAGGCAGCTCTTTCACCTGCTCCACCTATGTATCACATCCTCCACCCCTCCATTACCACTAGATGGAGCTAGTGGACGGATGCATCTTCATGATTCTATTGCCCTCAGCATATAGACATGCATATACCCCCAGAGATATGGCTCCATCAGCCTTAGTATTTTACCACACATGTTTGAGACTAGATTGTATTAGTTTTTTATGATCTTGTTTTACTTTTGTGACAGTCGAATGACATCCGCATCATGTATCTTATGTTTTGTCTCATAGGCCGACTTTGGCCTATCATAGAGGTAAAAAAAACTCTCTCTCTCTCTCTCTCTCTCTCTCTCTCTCTCTCTCTCTCTCTCTCTCTCTCTCTCTCTCTCTCTCTCTCTCTCTCTCTCTCTCTCTCATACAGAGGCGGTCAAGCTATTATCAGAGATTTCCATACCCATACCACATAGGAAGAAACAGCTATCTCCCTCATTTGTAATATATATTGATGTAATTTTGAAACTCTTATGAGTCATAAGAGTGCTTTGGAAGCCACATCCCCCCCTTTTATTTTGATTTTTCCCTTTTATTATAGCCCCTTGAGGGCTTCCCCCCCCAAGTGGAATGTAATGTTTTCATGTACCTGATCGGTCCCATAGGTCGATTTCGGCCTCCCGTGGACGTTAATATATCTTTCTTTCTTTCTTTCTCTCTCTCTCTCTCTCTCTCTCTCTCTCTCTCTCTCTCTCTCTCTCTCTCTGAGCACCCTTGGTGAGGTCTTCCTTATGGGGGACTTCAATGGCCGCACCCAGTCACGTCAGTGCGAGTCATATGACATGGACCTTCCACAGATTATGAGGGGCAGCGATCCAGAGGAGATGAGCACCAGTAGAGTGTCAGCCGATATCGGCCAGGATGCCACTAGATATGGCAGACACCTGCTTGAGTTGGGCAATAGACACCATCTCGTTATATATAACGGGATGCACCATTGGCCAGGTTCGGGCGGACTTACTTGCTTCTCCCACGGGGGAGGCGAGAGCACAGTCGACTACATTTTGGGCACCATCTCTGGAGCTTCACTCGTCCCCTCACTTAGTATTGGACGATGCCCACTTGGGGCTGACCATACATTTATCACATTCACACTTTCATCTCCTATTCCATTAGACCCTCCCTCATCCACTGAGAGAAACACCACGATACACTTCACACACAAACTCTCACATATTTATGCACACCATTTACACATCACTCGATCCACTCTCACCCTTAGACACACTTACATCACAGATCACCACCATCCTATAGGACTCAGCTCTCCTAAGCTTCCCACATCGCACATATGTACACCCCCCTCGCAGAGGATCCATGCCTCAGAACCTCTGGTATGATGCAGAGTGTCGTGAGCTACGGAAGCACCTACGGATTTTAGAGCATAGAGGGGATATTACACACGCACAGGCACAGCGTCGCATGCGGATCCTTACTCGCCGCAAACGGCGAGGATGGGAGGAGAGACAGTACTGGGATATTTACCATTTGCTCATGAGTCTAGACAGTGTAGTGGCGTGCCGACACTTGAGAGAGAGGAGACAGCAGACACCCATCCGAGACCCGAGTACTTGGCATAGCTATGCACGGAGCCTATACGAGATCCCAGACCAGCCCCCCATTCCCGGGCCGCAGAGCTCATGTCCCACTACCTCTGACTTCTTCACACCCACTATGGTGCGACGGGCTATTGCCCGTCTACAACATGGCAGGGCACATGACCATTTCCGCTTACAGGCAGAGCACCTCATCTATGGAGGCACGACTCTTGCACAGCTCATCGCCCACCTCTTCAACCGTGCATTGGTTGAAGGGTTCCCTGACTCATGGACTGAGCACACCATAGTGCCCATTCATAAGTCAGGTGATACCATGGATCCAACTACATACCGGACGATCATGATCGGGCCTATATTGGCCAAGTTATATGGGGCGGTACTAGAGACAGAGTTGAGTACTCTCGCTGAGAGGAATGGTATCAGGGCTCCAAGACAAGCAGGTTTCAGACGAGATTACTCTACCATTGACCACATCTTCACCCTGAGATGCCTGATTGACCAGGCAAGAGTGAGGAAGAGGAGATTATATTGCTGCTTTGTGGACTTCCGCAAAGCATTTGACACTGTTCCTAGGGAACGACTCTTCAGACGACTACTTGATATCGGAGCTCCAGAGGAGATGATAGGGGGGATCTACGCCTTATACGAGAGAGTATCTGGTAGAGTCAGATGTCCGGGGGGCTTATCGGATCCGCTTGCTAGCACTATCGGGGTGAAGCAAGGGTGCCCTCTTTCACCCACCCTCTTTGGTCTATATATTGATGAGATAGTGGACTGCATAAAGCAGCAGGGGGGGATGGCATCGAGGTACATGGGTCCACTATTCATATTCTTTTATATGCTGATGATATTGTATTGGTTTTAGAGTCTGCACCAGGTTTACAGCATCACCTACATGGTCTAGATGACTTTTGCACACAGAGAGGTTTATCTGTGAACCTTCGTAAAACCAAGGTCATGATCTTTCATAGATCAGCACAGGTACGCAGGCATAGTTTATTCACAGCAGCGGGTGGACCGATCGAGGTGGTCGGATCATATGTTTACTTGGGAGTGACATTTACAGCATCAGGGGTCTTCTCTATGTCTCAGGCAGCCCGTGACCGCATCACACGTGGATACGCAGCACTAGCTGTGATGGAGAGACAGTGCCACCAGGCATATTTTCAGGAGCCCCGCACAAAGGGGTGGCTCTTCGACACCTTGGTTACGCCAGCGCTCATGTATGGGGCAGCCATTTGGGGGCCGGGATTAGCTACATCAGTATGGACAGCATTGGAGAGGCCACAGATTCTCATGATTGCCAGACTTATCCGCAGCAAGCCTTCAGTACCACATGATATCATTAGAGCTGAGCTCGCTGCGCCACCGATGCTAGTTGAGGCACTATTCAAGACAGTATGCCTATTACACAGACTTCGGAGCATGGATACAGAGCGCATGGCTTATCGTGCTTTCCAAGCATCACGTGATATGGCATTGGCAGGTGATACCTCCTCGTGGTATGCACAGACACGAGACTGGCTGGCCCACCATGGTTTTGATATAGACAGGCTACCACCACTACAATACGACTTACATGCACCCACCTATTCTCTCTCCCATCAGGAAAGGAATAGGGTCATTCGTCAAGAGATATGGCATACATACATACAGAGGACATGGGTGTGCCCCAGGGATACATTGCCTCCGAAAATGCTCTATTACCGTGAGCATTTTCTGCATATATCGGACGGGCTTCATTGAGATTCCGCGATACATGCAGACATACCTACCCCACCACCTTCGAGTTGTCATTGGGCAGCTCCGGGTGTCATCACATCAGCTCGAGATTGAGAGGGGTCGGTCTAGGGGAGTCCCCCGAGAGGAGAGGTGGTGCCCAGTATGCAAGACAGAGCTAGAGAGTGAGGAGCATTTTGTTGTCAGATGCCCAGCATACTTAGACCTACATGCACAATTCCAGATAGAGGAGTCGCTCCAGTTGTGCATGAGTATGGGAGACCAGCGGCGATTGGGACGCTTCCTCAGAGCGGCATATGAGAGGGGAGAGCAGTCACTACAGCCGACACATCAAACACGGAGGAGTGTCCACCAGACCATTACTCAGTTCTTTCAGCAAGCTGAGCTACACCAAAGAGGTCCATCTAGAGGGCTTACGCTCCACCAGGCATGATGGAGCAGAGGTGTACCACCACCACCTGGGTTGTCTTCCTTCGGGAAGCACTCAGACCAGCACCGATGTACCACATACTACACCCACCTCCACCCATCACCAGTAGCTAGGGTATTATACTCACTCACATTATAGGCCTGCCATGTATTAGGTGGCCATTATCTGTAGAGGCAGAGCCACCTCTTCCCAGCCTTTTCCAGCCCGCTATAGCTTTATGTAGTAAGTACTTTTTTCATTTCATTTCCTACACAGGGTTACTACACTTGTACATGGTTTTGTCTCATAGGCCAAGTTAATATGACTTTCTTTCTTTCTTTCTTTCTTTCTCTCTCCCCCCATCCTTCATGACTCGGCTATCCACAGCTTCCCACATCGCACATATACACATCCTCCACGCATAGGATCCATGCCCCAGAACCGTTGGTATGATGCAGACTGCCGGGAACTAAGGAAGCATCTACGAATTTTAGAGCTTAGAGGGGATATTACACATAGACAGGCACAACGTCGCATGCAGAGCCTTACTTGCCGCAAGCGGAAGGAATGGGAGGAGAAACAGTACTGGGATATCTACCATTTGCTCATGAGTCGGGATAGTGCAGTGGCGTGGCGACATCTGAGGGAGAGGAGACAGCAGACACCCATTCGAGACCCGAGCATTTGGCATAGCTATGCACAGAGCCTATACCAGATTCAAAACCAGCCCCCCATTCCCAGGTCGGAGAGCTCACACCCCACTACCTCTTACTTCTTCACACCCACTATGGTGAGCCACACTATTTCCCATTTACAGCATGGCAAAGCCCATGATCAGTTCAGTTTACAGGCAGAGCACCTCATCTATGGATGTACAACTCTCGCACCACTCATTGCCCACCTCTTCAACCGTGCATTGGTTGAAGGGTTCGCTGACTCATGGACTGAGCACACCATAGTGCCCATTCATAGGTTAGGCGACGTTATGGATCCAGCTACATATCGGATGATCATGATTGGCCCCATATTGGCCAAGTTATACGGGGCAATGCTAGAGAGAGTTGAGCACTCTCACCGAGAGGAAGGGTATCCGGCTCTAGGACAGGCAGGTTTCAGACGAGACTACTCTACCATTGACCACTTCTTCACTCTGAGATGCCTGATCGACCAGGCTAGAGTGAGGAAGAGGAGACTATACTGCTGCTTTGTGGACTTCCACAAAGCCTTCGACACAGTTCTCAAGGAGCGACTCTTCAGACGTCTACTCCATATCGGAGCTCCTGATGAGATGATATGGGGGATCTATGCTTTATATGAGAGAGTATCTGGTAGAGTCAGATGTCCAGGTGGCTTATCCCACTCACTTGCTAGCACCATCGGGATGAAGCAAGGGTGACCTCTTTCACCCACCCTCTTTGGTCTATACATTGATGAGATAGTGGACTTCATATGACAGCAGGGAGGGGAGGGCGTTGAGGTACGAGGAACCATTGCAGAAGTTCTACAACACCACCTATGCGGCCTAGACGACTTCTGCATACATAGAGGGCTATCTGTGAACCTTGGTAAAACAAAGGTTATGATTTTTCATACATCAGCTCAGGTGAGGAGACTGAGTTCTTTCACAGCTGCAGGTGGACCGATTGAGGTAGTTGGATCATATGTCTATCTCGGAGTGACATTCACATGAGCTTCGGGTTTTCTCTATGTCTGAGGCAGCCTAAGATCGCACCACACATGGATACGCAGCACTAGCCTTGATGGAGAGACAGTGCCACCAAGCACACTTTCAGGAGCCCCGCACAAAGGGGTGGCTCTTCGACACTTTGGTTACACCAACGCTCATGTATGGGGCAGCCATATGGGGGCCGGGATTAGTTACATCGGCATGGACAACATTGGAGAGGCCACAAATTCTCATGATTGCCAAACTCATCCGAAGCAAGCCTTCGGTACCACATGATATTATCAGAGCAAAGCTCGCAGCACCACCAATGCTAATAGAGGTACTGTTCCGGACAGTATGCCTATTACACAAGATCCGGATCATGGAGACAGAGCGCATCACTTATCGAGCTTTCCAGGCATCACGCGACACGGTATTAGCAAGAGACACCTCTTCATGGATAGCACAAACACGAGATTGGTTGGCCCATCATGGGTTCGATGCTAATAGAGGTACTCTTCCAGACAGTATGCCTATTACACAGGATCCGGAGCATGGACACAGAGCGCATCACTTATCGAGCTTTCCAGGCATCACGCGACATGGCATTAGCAAGAGATACCTCTTCATGGATCGCACAGACACGAGATTGGTTGGCCCATCATGGGTTTGACATAGACAGACTACCACCACTACAGTACGACTTACAGGCACCCACCTTTTCGCTCTCCCACCAGGAGAGGAATTGGGTCATTCGACAGGAGATATGGCATACTTACAGAGGACATTGATTAGCCCCAGGGATACATTGTCACCGAAAATGCTCCACTACCGTGAGCATTTTCTACAGATCTCCGACCAGGGCTTCATTGAGACTCCACGATACATGCAGACATATCTACCACACCAACTCCGGGTCATCATTGGGGAGTTTCGAGTTTCATCACATCGGCTCGAGATCGAGAGTGGTTGGACCAAGGGAGTCCCTAGAGAGGAGAGGTGGTGCCTAGTATGCCAGAGATAGAGTGAGGAGCACTTTGTTACCAGATGCCGAGCATACTCAGATCTACGAGCACAGTTCCACATAGAGGAGTCACTACAGTTATGCACGACCACGGGAGACCAGCGAAGGTTGGGACGTTTACTCATGGCACCATATGAGAGACGAGAGCAGTCCATACAGCCCACGCATCAGACACGAGTGAGTACCCAGCAGACCATTACTCAGTTCTTTCAGCGAGATGGGCTACATCAGAGGGGCCCGCCTTCTAGAGGCATAGGGCTCACACTCCAATAGGCAGCGACACAGAGAGTGCGACATCGACCACATAGGGCTGGATTCGGATGACCACGACTATACCAGGAGGATATCTCACACATCATGATAGCCCATGACCACATGATGGAGCACAGTTGCACCATCACCACCTCGGTAGCCTTCCTTCAGGAGCCACTCATACCGTCGCCGATGTACCACATACTCCACCCACCTCCACCCATTATCTGTAGTTAGGATATACATATTCACTCCTGTCATGGGGCCCCCGTGTATTAGGTGGCCATTATCTGCAAAGTCAGAGCCACATCTCCTACATTATCCCCACTACCTCTCCATCACCTGATACACTATCATGTGGTTATTTCGAGCCTTTTTCAGCCTACACAGTTTTGTGTAGCCAGTATTTATTCCATTTTATTTCTACACTAGGGTTACTACAGTTGTACATGGTTTTGTCTCATAGGCCAAGTTTGGCCTTCGAAAGACGTTAATATCACTTTCTCTCTCTCTCTCTCTCTCTCTCTCTCTCTCTCTCTCTCTCTCTCTCTCTCTCTCTCTCTCTCTCTCTCTCTCTCTCTCTCTCTCTCTCTCTCTCTCTCTCTCTCTCTCTCTCTCTCTCTCTCTCTCTCTCTCTCTCTCTCTCTCTCTCTCTCTCTCTCTCTCGGGCTTGATTCTTCAAAAAACAGTTGCAATAAGGCTCCGAATGAGCTGTTCTCACCAAAAAAAAAATTAAAAATATGGAAAAAGTTCGCCGAGAAATGCCATCCGGGAAAAGTTGGCCCAGAAACAGCGTTTCTGGGCTGGGCCATTTCCCAGAAACGGCCTTGCTAGAAGCTGGAAGGAAGAGGGGCCTTCGATTTTTGTGAATTGGTGTATAAGTGCCCAAGCTTATCATGGTTGATCAGGAAGACTTTGGTGTATTGCGTTGACTTACGAAGACCTTGGTCAACTAAAGTCACCATGGTCAATTTCACAAGTTGGCCATGGCTATCATACAATCCCTACCTGGAATGATTATGTTTTCTTCGGTACTACTTGTGCTACTAGGGATCTTGCACAGCATACCTCCCAAATCACACATTACACTACACATGTACATTACAAGGACCATTGACTTGAGTGGGTAGATTAGACTCATGATGAACTGCATACGATCAGAGATATTGTACACATGCTCGTTTTGGCACGCTCGATGGACATTGGTTGCAAGTTGAACTCAAGAATAGTTCCATTGAGTTTTAGGAGTTCAATTCTTAGTGGGAAGTAGTTCATGAGGAACATTAGAGCTATTATCTATAGTCTATGACTCACTCACTCCAAGGATAAGGAAAGATTCAAAGATCTCTTAGTCCTATTAAACCCCCCATAAAGTGCTATTAACAAAAGAGATTTCACTATGTCCTTCCTAGAGTACCACCACATCAAGTGCCACTTCCTGAAGCATCATCACCACAAGGCGTACCTAATCAACCTTCGATACCTCCTCTCACAGACATGGCAGACAACCAAGGGCCTCAACCGGAAGTGATGGGAGATGATTTAACTAATCCATTGTCAAACATCAACATCGAATTCCCTTCCTTCAAGGCGGCTCCCGACGAGGATGCAGACAGTCATGTAAGAAGATTTTTGTCCTTATGTAAAAGCAATGATCTACATCAATGCAAAGATGCCTTCCTTGCCTTGTTCCCTTCCGCTCTCAAAGGTCTAGGAGATCAATGGTACAGCCGGTATGATAAAGGACACTTCACTTCTTGAGAAGCCCTCAAATCTGCCTTCACAAGCACATTTAACCTAAGTAACTCTATAGAATACACTCTTGATCAATTGCAAAATCTTATTTTACAAAAAGGGAAAAACTTTCTCTAAATTGATGGCAAGAGTCAAGTCCTTAGTTTCTCCTCTTCCTGACCACCCTGGCGATTTCCTAGTCCAAAAACGGGTAGAGAAAGCTTTACCAAAAACTTCTAGGCATACATGGAGGTTTAGGGATAAATTAATGCCAAAGTTTACCCCCAAAGTATTACTTCAACTTTCTTGAGAAGCAAATTTTACAATTTCTCTAGCCGACCAAAGTCAAGTTAAACCACTTGTTATTGTAGAAAAAGTACATGTACAAATGGAAGGTCGTACAAATGGAAGGCCTCACCTTTTCTTAAGACCTTGTGGTGCTAACAGGTAAATGGAGGCTTTCCTCTACTTATAGGGAGGTCGTGGCTAAGGCACATCCAAGCCATGCATGTTTGTGGTAAATTTTAATGATACCATTTGGATTAACGTACCAGGGCAATTGCAGAAGCAAGCACACCTAAAATGAAGAGGAGCTCTTGGAGATAATGCTTGTTCTTTCACAATTATTGAAGGACAACACACCCAAATCACAAAATTGTAAAACTTATACTACAATATGTAAAATATACATAAATTTTCATTGAAGTAGAGCTTATCCACCGTTAATATGCATCATGCCATTTTCAGCACTCTTGTATTATTCTTAATGGATTTGGATGGTCATTAGTCCCCATCTAGCATATCATGGAAAGCAACAAGAGCCAATGCACATGGGAAACAATCAGACTACATCTTTCCTAAACCCGATGCACTTAGTAGACACATCCATCTCCATAGTTGTGTACATATAGAGGGCCTAGCCTGTTTCAGCACAAGTGCATGAACCCTATTTTAGCATGGAAGTGAAACATGACATCCCTAACTTTCCAAGAATATAGCTTCAGAAGCATAGATAAAGAGTCAAAGGCAACAAAATTGTTAGAGAAGCACCAAAGTTCATGGTGTCCATTAAACGCCGAAACTCAATGATCTGGCAAACAAGCTCCTCAAAGACTTCACGTGTCCAAGTACGCCTAGAGCATATATCAATCAAACAAATAGGAAAACACTATATTGAGTCCAAACAAGACCACTCTCTGATGAGTGAATGATAAACGACGCTTCCAAGTCCTTGAAAAAACTTAAAACTGAGAGTCCATCACACTATCATAGTTCAATATCAACATGTTGTAAAGAATGGCAAACAAAGGAGTTCTGAGACAGGGAAGAGGCAAACAGAATGAGAAATGCCCTGAGAGAAATTATATATCGTACTTCAATTACCTTATCTTTATTGTGAAAATCTCCAAGTCAAGGGCAGG
>MU260427.1:152500-195000 GCA_020310875.1 Ceratopteris richardii
AAAGGCCCTTTCTTCTACCAACAAACAAGGAAACTCCTACACTTTACATATGATTTGAGTCACTCCTTGAAACTAGGAAGCAAAGCAAGCACATGTGCACTCACCTAGCAGTAGAGCGGTACAACTTGAGAATCTTCCAGTCATGATGACTCGTGCACAAAAGCAAGAGTTAGAGAAGCAAAAGATAACTCATTCACAATCACCCAAGAAGACGAGAAAGGAGGTACATCAAGATCACAACACATCAAAATTAACCAGGCCAGCTTCCATAGGAAAAGCAAGTGCGACCACTCAAGAGAAAGAGGAAGCAAAGGTGAAAGTTCCTCTCAAACACCCGATCAATGAAGCTTATATAGACACAGAGGAGAAAATGTAAGTGAATACTCCCCCTCTGTCATGGACATTCTCCAAAAGACATTCCAAGAGGTGTCCATATACGACTTGCTGACCATGAGCCCTACATTTAGAAGTCAAGTTCTTTCCACCATTGATAATATGGGCCCTACCTTTCCAAATCGTGGCAGGCATGTCTCTCACTACCTACCCATTCCAACTAGCTATATGACCACATTGGCACCTCTAACAAATTATAAGAGCCCTAGGGTGACTGTAAGCATCAAAGGCACTACCTTGACATGTGTCATAGTAGATGGGGGCTCTCGAATCCAATTTCATGCCCATCTACACCATGTCAATGTTGAACCTAAAGCCCACTAAACTTGCTTATTTCATGGTCACATTAGCTGATCACATCAAAGTTACCCCTTTGGGCATAGTAAAAGGTGTACAAGTAGAAATTCAATGTATCATTTTTTTTGTTGGATTTGTAGTCATTGCACTTCCAAGAGTCAAGGGTAGCTTTCCCCTCTTAATAAGAAGGCCATGGTTGAGGCATAGCAAGGTGGTACAAGGCTAGGGAAGTGACACCATGTGGGTAGCCTCCAATGTCACAAGGGGATGGGCCCCCGGGTCCTAGGGATGTCGGGATATCGTCCCCAAACAAAAATATTATGGGACACCCAACCAGGATAGTTGGCATCCCCTTACCCCTGTGTGAAACATAGGGACTCCCCAAGACAGCCCCATGTGACAAAGCCTGAGAAGGACAGTTTGGAGACAGAAAAAATTGGTAGAGGTGATTTAGGTAGGATAAAGTTGGATTTTTATTTCCTTGAATAATTGGCACCTTTTTGGGGGCGCCTCTAGAAGGTTCTTGGCTCCACAATCAAGCACAAATAGAGCTACATTGAACCTTGCATATTGAGCAGGTTGCAATTCTCTCCATCCTCTGAGCCCTCTCTTCACCCTTCTCTTTTTCTGTTCTCAACACTCCAATGATCTTCTATTTATAAGTGTCAACATGAGGAGTGAGGATGCTATGTAAGACCCAATGCATGGAAGGATAACCTTTCAAAGAATGGGAGGTAGACAAGGAGTCCAACCAACTACAAAATGAAGAACATAAAGAAACACAAGCTTATGATTGTGAGGCAAAAGATGAGACTCCCCGCTTAGATTCTCCATAGTGATTCACATTTGTCCTCTATCTCTAGATCATTTATGTTTTAGTCTCTAGATTTTACTTTCTTAAATATATTACTTTCACATTTGAACCTATGCTAATGTGGCATGCCATATGATCATTGAGTCTTAACTCTTTTCATGTATATGTGATATGATGATAATGCAGTATCTCGTTTTTTGACATGATGAGAAACATATGACTTGTCAGTTTTAGCTCTTTAAAGTTTGGAGGGGACTCTAGATGTTTGATGTGCTTCACACATGTATTCACTAAAAAACACCTTTTTTGTATAGTTCTGTTATTGTTAACTTTTTCGTATATGAACAAATTCATTGTACAATAATTGTCATTTGATAATTTTGATAAAAATAAGCATTTTTTATTGTCGGCCCAGGGATGCATCTTGGGACACCGTAAGTTACGTCCTCGTTCTAGGGACACCACCATCTTGAAACCTGTCCCGGTTCCTTGGTGACTTTGGTAGCCTCTCGGGACACCTCCATGAGACAACTACACTTGGAAGAAGGTACATATGAAATAGTGGGCACCTCTCATATTACCATCAAGAATTCCCACTCTGCGATGCATGCTTCACCTCTCCCCACTTGGACACCTACCACGAGTGCCGTTATACCATGAGCAACACACTCTCCTGAAGGCACCCATGTTTTAGTGGAAACACCTCCACCTTCTAACAATTCACATGCCATTCAAGGATTAGTATACATGGATGTTGTTGATCCCATCTATCGACAAGAAGCAATAGATCTCATAATAGACTCCGAAGTGACTAATTTTATGCAATGGATGACGGAAGTGGAGACATGTCAATTTTTTGTAATTCATACAGATGACAACCAATGGGACAAGAAAGCAACTGAAGTTACTCTAAGGAATCTATGGCATGTAGCAAACATGCTGAAAGGCAAAGGAAGAGGTGGAAGCCATCAACATAACAAAAAAGATCCAAAGGAAAACAGTCCAATAAAAGTTAAAGGTATCAATCTAGCAACCACATGTATGCAGCAAGGTTGGAGCAAGGAAGACACCTTTTAGGCCAGCTCCAAAACATCAATCCATTGAATAGAGTGATATTGAGAGGCTTGGAAGCAAAACTATTATGGATGAGCATTCAAAGGAATAAGCTCTCTCGAGAGTTTGGAGAGTGAGGGCATTATAGAGCATAATAAGTAGCACACTCATTGTACATACCAAGATCATGACTTGCATCTTTAGGGCATGTAAACACTCGGCTCATCCCTTATTTTCAGAATAAATATGACTTTGTGGTCCCCCCTTTTTTCCAACTGGACTCCTCTCTTTTCCTTCATGGGTAGTTTTCTCTCCTTCTTGGGTGACTCTTCCTAAGGTGGTTTCTCCTTCTCCTGCGTGGGCGACTCACTTTTCTTTAGTAGATTCCCTTCCCATCATTTGGAGACTTTCCTTCCAGTGGACACCTCAGAGAAATAACGACTCTCTACATATGGACCTCTCCTATCCTCCAAGAAATTTGGTAGATCTCTTCTCTATGATAGGCCACTCTCTTCTCATGGATCCCCCCCTTCTCCCAATGGTTCCTCTTCTCTAGATGATCACTCTTTTTGCTGGCCTCCTTCTCTCCTCTTGGATGAGCTATTCCTCTTCTCCATATGTGCTACCCTTTTCTCCATAGATTCCTCGTATAATTGTAGCACTGACCCTTTACATGTACCTTCTCTTCATTGCTCATCTCCTCTCCCTCCAATAAGGACTCTCCTCCAAGTGGTTGCCTATTGAGCTTCTCCCTCCCTTCAAAGGTGACTTCCCTCTTTCCTCTTAATCCTCCATGTCAGTATTTTCCCCTTTGTGTGCATGTCATCTCTGGGACAGAGAGGCAATAGTGGCCTACAATTTGTAGAGGCATAAGTTGACCTAACTCTTTTGGCCACTTACTCCTCGGTGAACTATACATCTTCTGTGACTCCGATTATGGGAGACTACTCAAGGCGAGTATGAAAGTCTAGGTGAGTTGGCCTTCATGGGCAACTTTGGAAACACCTGGGTGACTCGATCCTCATGGGCATATATAAAGAAAAGAAGCCTTGGAGGAAGGCAACCTCTACTTCACCCCTTGAAAAAGACACCTTGGAGAAGAGGTCTTGGGCAAACACACCCCCCCCCCACCTGGGGTGTGGTCTTCCCCTTAGGGGGATGTGGTTTTCCCCTTGGGAAAACCCTCATGGTGTGACCCCCCAAATGTGTGATCTTTACCTTGGGCAGCCACCACAAGGTGTGGTCTTCCCCTTGAGCGATGCCTCGAGGGTGTCGTCTTCCCCTAGGATAACCCCCCACGGTGTCGTCTTCCCCTTGGGTGATCCCCCCCCCCCCCTCCCCAAGGTGTGGTCTTTCCCTTGGATGATCCCCTTAGGGTGTGGCCTTCCCCTTGGGCCACCCCTCCAAGGTGTGGCCTTCCCCTTGGGCGACCTTCCCCTGACCAAGGGAAAGCTCCTCTCCATAATGGCGAGTATCCTCATCATCTACCTCCAATAATCACCACCTTGGGCTACTCCCTACTACCTATAGAAACTCGCACGTGGCCACCTCCCACATGCTTGGGTGACTATTTCCCCACTCGGAAACCTCTCCATTGGGCAACACTTCCTCCTCCCACAAGAGAACCTCTCCATCTCGAGCGACATCTCATCCTCTCCTCTTGGGCACCTCCCACGTGAATGCCCCCCGGGCACCGAGGCCACCCATGGTCCATTGCACGTGGGCACCTCCTGACCTCCTAACACTAATGGAAGTTCGCAATAGACTATGTACACCTCCTAACAATTACATCTTCCAATAATTGGCAACTTCCTCAGCCATGTTCATGCAACCACAATGCCTCCCCCACTACTCCAAGACAAATATACACACACCTTTCCCAAAATATCTAAGTGCTCATAGGGCTATATAATGGATGTTTACTTCATGAACATGATATAGAAGATGCTTAGCATAGAGAGGATAGCTCCAAACTCCTCGGTTAGGCATACAGATATTACACCTGCACTCTTCCTTAGTAGATTTCTGGCAAGCTCCTACATGCAAGGGAGTCAGAGCCAAAGGTGCTTGCTTAGAGGGTAACCGTCAAGTTGGCATTGAAGGCCTATAGCATAGACCTTGGTAAGCCTATGGGACTCAAAAGCCTCACTCTTCAGAGTTCCTCCCTAGCCTTTGTAAAGGTTGTATTTAGTATTTCAATTCTAGTTAGAGCAATCGTGGCTACTGTATCATGGGTGTTACGACCTTCTCTAGGGGAATGATTAACTTCTAGGAAATTGGGGGTAGAATGTTGCCTTGCCCATGGGTTGTGTGTTAAAGAGTTGTGCCTTTTGTGTGTTTGTTTCTGGATTTGACCCCTGGAACTTGTACCAGTGATCTTTGTGATCCATGCTTACATCATCTAGTTGTATCTGGTCCATGTGTGCTCTTGAACCATGCCGCTATTCTACTTCTTCCTCCTGTTCCTCTCACTAGCCATTGGTAGACAATTGCACATGATAGTGTTGCTGGCCCACTTGTAGAAACTAGATTCTTTAGGCAATCTTTGATGTCTCTAATGTTGAAACAATTTTATAGGGGAGAGCATTTTCCAACCGATGTGTGTGTGTTTGCATAGTTGTTCCTGACGGGTTTCTGACTTCTGACTTCTGACGTTTACCCGACGTCTGATGGGTAAGGTAAAAGGTTTCTGACGTTATCTGACACCGCCTAATTTTTTCCAAAAAAAAGTAACAAAAAAAAAGAGTAGAAACACAATATAGCATTAGCATTATTTTCATAACAATATTTGATGAGAAAACAGCATATTAATCATATTTCAAGAATCACAATCAAACAGTGATTATGTCAGTAGTGACAACACATTACCAAGTCCAATCTGATAGGTATAATAACATGATTCATCATTTATGAATGATGATACATCAAAAAATGAGGTATAAATATTAAATTCTAAAGATGATGACTATGAAGCAAAATAAAGACAAATCCATATGTATGATGTATCATAAATCATGATAAAATGGGAGAATGTCACACATCCTCATGATTCATCTCCTTCATCATCATCATCACCAACACAAATCTCCCCCTCCTCATCCTCCTCAATACAATCCTCATGAGTCTCCATCCATCTCTTGGCTTGTGAGGCATCTAAACAAGGTAAAACCGTAAAAAAAAGATCCAATTAGACTCTATTGTGTAGAGTTCACATATGAATGATGAATCATAATATATATGATGTCAATTGACAATAATGAACTGCAAAAGTTTTCCAGCTCATGACAATAAGACATACTGTCATACATGATACTATAGTAGATACATACTAGAGTATGAATCATGATAATGTTGAAATTACTAATTTGTCACGACTTACAAATAAAAGTGTTGCTGGATTCTAGTCTCTAGATAAGCAATGCGCACACAGAGCTAGACAGAGTTGGACTCAGAGAGTAGCAAATAGACAAGAGTAGTGTGTAATAAGAGCAACAACCCTATAGGTATCAGGCATCATGTAATGATGGATGTATGCAGTATTTAGTAGTCCCAAGCAAAGTTGGAGGCTTGTATGATGGTATTTGCACTTTTAGGAGAAGGCAGAAGACAACAACCGCTACAGTGAATAGGTCAAAAGTCTATACAGCAGCAGCTGAAAGCAAGCAAAAACTTATACAACAGCAGCTACAGTGAATAGGTCAAAAGTGTATTCAGCAGCAAAAACCTATACAGCAGTAGAAACCTATAGTGAATAGGTCAAAAGTCTATACAGCAGCAGCTGACAACAAGCAAAAACCCATACAACAGTAGCTACAATGAATAGGTCAAAAGTCTGTACAGCAGCAGAAACCTATACAACAACAGAAACCTATACAGCAGCAGCTGACCTCAACAGCAGCAGCTGACCTCAACAGCAGCAGCGGACAGTGAGTAGCACACAATAGGTCAAAAATGAGGATCTGGAATGCACATAAAAGTGGGGATTTTTTTTTCTGCAATGGTCACGTCAGTAACCCGAATCCAGGGGTCCGCTACAAAATACCTGATGTCGGCTACACGTAGCTGACGCGTCAGGAAACAACTATGTGTGTGTGCTATGTGTGTGTGTGTGAACAATTTTATAGGGAAGAGCATTTTCTAACCTATGTGTTTTTGTGTGTGTGTGTGTGTGTGTGTGTGTGTGTGTGTGTGTGTGTGTGTGAGAACAATTTTATAGGGGAGAGCATTTTCGAACCGGTGTGTGTGTGTGTGTGTGTGTGAACAATTTCATAGGGGAGAGCAATTTCCAACCGATGTGTGTGTGTGTGTGTGTGTGTGTGTGTGTGTGTGTGTGTGTGTGTGTGTTTTTGTGTGTGTGTGTGTGTGTGTGTGTGTGTGTGTGTGTGTGTGTGTTGTTTGGGGGCCGGGGGGAGGGGGAGGGGGGGGGGGAGGGGACCAGTGCATGTGTATGTGCGGAGGGAATGCAACTGAGAGGGAGCATGCGTGGGTGTGGATGTGTGCGCGCGTGCACGAGAGAGAGAGAGAGAGAGAGAGAGAGAGAGAGGGAGGGAGGGAGGGAGAGGGAGAGAGAGAGAGAGAGAGAGAGAGAGAGAGAGAGAGAGAGAGCTACGTTAAGTCGAACTTAAGATGAAAACACAATTCTGAGAGTAATTCTCAATGATTGCATCAGCTATGTAGGTAGAATGTACCTCATTTGATGAGCTCTCATATGTGCAAGCTCACCCGTGCGGCGTGTTGAAGGAGATGGATGGATACCTCAATAAGGTTCACATGATCCACCAAGTGATAGTTGCACACATTGTCTTCTAAGCCAAATGTGTAGGCTTGATCATTTTGCACCAACAGCTCCCCCTCAAGCCAAACATCTTGGCTTACATAGTTTCATCAATCCTCTTGAATATTTTGTAATCCAATCATGGTTTTAACCTTGCAAAGTTTAGTACCATCAAGTGCTTTGGTTAACAAATCAGCACCCTACGTATTTGTAGATACATATGCTAGTTGAATCTCTTTGCTCAAGAGTTTATCTCTAACATAGTGATAGTGCACTTCTATATGCTTGGTTCTTGCATGATAAATGGGATTGGCTGCAAAATGCAAAGAGCTAGTATTATCACCAAAGACCATTGGTGAATGAATGTGAAGTCCCAAATCTAAGTAAAGCAATCTAATCCAAATGCATTAGCATTTGCTAATCCACTGTATTCAGCCTCTCTTGAAGATAGAGCAATAGTTGGTTGCTTCTTTGAAGACCATGAGATAGGTTTATCACCTGCAAAGGATAAATATCCAGAAGTACTTCTTCTGTCATCCTTACATCTTGCCCAATCTGCATCTGAGTATAACTTAATGTCCAAATCTGATGCATATGGGAAGTAAAGACCTTGATTTTGAGTACTTTCGAGATACTTCAAAATTCTTTTAGCTGCTTCCAAGTGACGTGCTCTAGGTTTATGCATGAATTGGCTCAGAACACTTACTCCATAACATATGTCAATCCTTGTTAATGTTGCATAGTTTAGACTCCCTACTATGCTTTGATAACCTGCAATGTCTTCAAGCAAATCAACTATGCTTGTTAATGTTGCATAGTTTAGACTCCCTACTATGCTTTGATAACCTGCAATGCTTTGATAACCTGCAATGTCTTCATGAACACTCAATTGATGATTTACCTCCATAGGAGTGCTGGCTACTTTTGCATTCTGCCAGTGGAACTTCTTCAACATGTCCTGCACATATTTCCTCTGAGTGATGTAGATTCCAGAGTTAGTGTACACTAGCTCAAGCCCAAGAAAATATTGCAAAAACCCTAGGTCATTGATCTTAAACTCCTACATCATCTGGTTTTTTATTTATTTGATGCCATTGGCATCACTACCTGTAAGAATGATGTCATAAACATATACATATAAATATATCATTTCTGAATTACTCCTCTTGACAAACAGAGAAGAATCAGGCTTGCTCACCATGAATCCTTGGTCTTGAAGATATGTTGTTAACCTATGGTTCCATGCCCTAGGTGCCAACTTCAAACCATAAAGAGCTTTCTTCAATTTTCATACATGATTTACCTTGTTTAGATCTTCATAGCCAGGAGGTTGAGCCATGTAAACCTTGAGCCATGTAAACCTCCTCTGAAATCCACCCATTTAGAAAAGCATTTTTTACATCTAGTTGACACATATTCCAATTTCTAGATGCTTCTACACTTACCAAAACTTTGATCGTTGGCATCTTAGCCACAGGTGAAAAAGTTTCTTCATAATCTACTCCTTGGGTTTGTGCAAAACCCTTAGCCACAAGCCTAGCTTTATACCTATTTATTGATCCATCTGAGTTTCTTTTGATTTTGTAAATCCATCTAGAACCAATTACCTTCATTGATGCTTTCTTGGGTACTAGATCCCAAGTGTCATTCTCTTTGAGTGCATCTATTTCTTCATCCATAGCCTCCTTCCATTTTGCTTTGGTACTTGCTTCTTCATATGAAGAAGGTTCTTCAAGTGATGAATCCTTAGCAAGATAAATAGAATGCTTAGTGACTAATGAAGTATCATACCCATATCTGATTGGCTTGGTTGGATGACTCTGGTATGTCCTCCAGTTTCTTCATCTTGACATTGCCTTTTGATTTCCATGCTTTAAATTCTTCCAAGTTGATGGTGTCCTCATCATCTGATTTGATGTCTTCAATTGTGCTTGGCTCCTCCTTGGTGAGGCTTGGAAATTCTTCTTCCGAGTCATATGGCAATTTGACCTTCTTGCATTCACTTTCAGACCAAGAGTCATTCTCATCAAACACAACATCTCTACTGACCATAAATCCTTTGTTGGATGGATTATAAAACCTGTATCCTTTTTTATTTATATCATACCCTATAAAGATGCATTTCTCAGCCTTAGGGTCTAATTTACCTCTGATTTGACATGGAACATGCACATAAGCAACACAACCAAATATTCTGCAATGTTTAAGTGATGGTCTCCTACCATGCCATGCCTCATAGGGGGTCATCCCATCAAGGGACTTAGATGGTAACCTGTTAATAAGATAAGTGGCAGTAGAAACACTCTCTGCCCACAAGTAATTAGGTAACTTCTTTTCATTTAGCATAGATCTAGTTGTTTCCACAATCAATCTGTTCCTCCTCTCTGCTACTCCATTTTGCTCAGGAGTATATCTAGTAGTGATCTCCCTTTTGATACCTCTGTCCTATAAAAATGCATCAAACTCATTGGAGAAGTACTCACCTCCTCCATCTGACCTTATCCTCTTTAAGCTTTTTCCTGTTTGATTTTCCACAAGTGCAAGATAATTCAATGAAACAACTGAACACTTCATCCTTATGTTTCATGAAATACAAGATAGTCCACCTACTCAAATCATCAATAAATGACACATAGTACCTTGAGCCTGAAATTGAGGGGTCCTTGCTTGGTCACCACACATCTATGTGGACAAGTTCCAAATAATCCTCATGCATATAGCCTTTCTTTATAAAGGGTAACCTGTGCGATTTACCAAACTGACATGCACCACATTTATAGATCATATGTTGCTTGGATACATTAGGTATCCCAAGTACACATTGATCTCGATATATCTGCTTCAATGTTCTCTCACCAATGTGCCCTAATCTTTTGTGCCATATCTCTAACTCAGACAAGGTTTGATCCTTATAATTATAAAGTGCAATGTTTCTAGTGTCCTCAAACTCAAATGTAAACAAAATACCTGTTTTCTCTCCCTTGGCAATTCTCCTGAATCCATGTTGGGGGTCCTCCACAAAAGCTCCAAATTTATTGAACCTAACCTGCAAACCCTTTTCCACTATCTGTCCAACACTCATCAAATTCTTTGTGATAGTAGGTGCATAAAGAACTCTGCTCAACATATTCCTATTCCCATCAGAAGTTTTAACATTTCCTACCTTGACAACTGAATGCTTGGTATCATCACCTGTCTGCACTTGGTGCTTTCCCTTGGGCTCCTCAAGATCAGAAAGGAGAGCTACATTGTCTGCCACATGGTCTCAACAACCTCAGTCGATATAGAAGAGGTGCTCATCATTGATACCTTGTTTTGAAGTCATGTTCATAATGAGAAAAGAATCCTCTTGATCCTCTATATAGTTGTTGAAGTCTTTTCTTGATTTGTATCCTCCTTGATAATTGTTGTTGTAATTGTTGTTGTAGCCATGGTTGTAACCTTGATTATGGTTGAATCTTCCTCTTGATTGTGAGTAGCCACCTCTTTGGAATCCTCTTCCTCTCTGGTTCTTGAAGTTCCTATAGCACTCATCTGATGTGTGATTAGACAGTCCACATATATTGCATGGGGAAGAGTTGAAAGGTCTCCCCCTACCTTGCTTACCTCCTCTGCCCCTTCCTCTTGAATTCCTACCTCTCCCTGCATAATTAGCTTGAGAAGTAGTACCTTCATCTTCAACTTTCTTACTCTTTCCTCTATCCTTAGTCTTTCCTTTATCTGTATATAGGGCAGAAGAATTGTTACCTCTTGATGGTTCACCATTTTTGTTGAGCTTGGCCTCATGGGTGAAGAGTTGCCCCATGAGAGTGGTTAGATTAGGGATTTGCATATCCATATAAAGATCCATTGCAGTTGTGAAAGATTCCCACTTATCATCTTCCTTGATGCCATTGATTACCTGTCTCTCTATTTTCTCTTCTTGAGTCTCCTCTCCTATGCTTGCTAATTGATCAGCTACATCTTTTACTTTAGTAACAAACTCTGAAACATTCTGCTTATGTTGCTTCCTTTGAGTAGTAAACTCAATCCACAATTGATCTTTCCTAGCTCTTGTATTGGAGGAAAAATATGAAGATGGAGTATCCCAAGTCTCTTGGGAAGTTTTGCAATTCCTAATATGACGAAGAAGGAGGTCAGAAATAGAGTTAAGTAGATATGACCTGACTAAAGCATCTTTGGCACACCATGAGTTGAGTCTTCTAGCTCTTCTCTTGTAGGTTGACCTTTGTTTCTGAATATGGGCATCTCCTCATCTCTTCCTATGTATCCATAGAGACTCCTTCCTTGTAGATAGGTCTTCATCCTCAAGGACCATGCTGGATAGTTATTTCTGTCCAATTTATCAATGAAAGAAGGGAAACCATCTCCCATTTTACCTCAACTTGCTCTGATACCACTTTTGGAGGAGATGGATGGATGCCTCAAGGAAGTGAGGTGGTACTGCTAAAACCTGCTTTGTACCTTCTCTAATACACTTCAGAGCTATATAGTAGGCCCTTTTAGCTTGCAAATGACACCAAGAAAGTACCTATGTACTTTGGAGTTGATGCTTGAAACAATTGAATGAAAACCGACTACTTCATGAATAGCTACTGTCACAAAACTTGTTATTTTAGTCTATACACCTCCTGGTTCTTTTGCTCAGAGCTCACAGTACAGTAACTATTGATGAAATTCCTTTTGAGAGAATTCAATTAGCTTAGATAGCTAATTATTGCAAGTCGAATCATCTAAAATGATCAGCTATGCTCTGAGAAATAAGCTTAGCAAACCAAAGCTTACCCCCGACTTTTTAGGGACTAACCAGTACATGACCAATGAGCACTTCGACGATGATTTCTCCTAGATGGCTGAACCAAATGCTTTGAGATTTTGAGAGCACAAAGTAGACTTCAAGCTGGTTCTAACAAGCTATAGATCATGCAAAATGGTTGAGAATTCACTGAGATATGATCAGAGAAAATTGACTGTACTGAGTAGCCATAGCAAAGAAGTAGACAGAGATGATCAATGAGCTATGTGTATTATATAACATGATTGTACAAGATCATTGACATTGTAATGATGCTCAATGATGATGGACTGAGTGGGCTATGGTGTGAGACACTTAGCTTCTACAAATGATCAAGAATTAAGCTCAGAATAAGGCCATGCCCTCGCAAGATTTTACAAAGACTCTTTATAAGAACTTTCTTCTAAGTTTGAATTTGAATTCAAACTTGGCCCACTAAAAGCGACTCCATTGATTTAGGAGTTATTCTCTCATCCTTAATTCATAACTAACTTTCCTCCTAACTCCACGAGATACAACTTTTACTAGATTCTTCAAGGATTTAATCTTTTACAAATGGTAAATGATCAAATGGTTACAAGCTAAGGTTCACATGATCCACCAAGTGATAGTTGTCAACATTGTCTTCTAAGCCAAATGTGTAGGCTTGATCATTCTGCACCAACACGGCATACTTAGGGCCGTACTTAACAAGAGTGAGAGTTGGAACGAGATTCGAGTGCATGTGTACGTGGGTGTGTTTCTCTGTGTGTGTGTGTGTGTGAGAGAGAGAGAGAGAGAGTGAGAGAGAGAGAGAGCTACGTTAAGTCGAACTTAAGATGAAAACGCAATTCTGAGAGTAATTCTCAGTGATTGCATCAACTATGTGGGTTGAATGTACCTCATTTGATGAGCTCTCATATGTGCAAGCTCACCCGTGCGGCATACTTAGGGCCGTACTTAACGAGAGTGAGAGTTGGAACGAATGTGGGCGTGCTTCTCTGTGTGTGTGTGTGTGTGTGTGTGTGCGCGCGCGCGCGTGCGTGTGCGTGTGTGTGTGTGTGAGAGAGAGAGAGAGCGCTACGTTAAGTCGAACTTAAGATGAAAACGCAATTCTGAGAGTAATTCTCAGTGACTGCATCAGCTATGCGGGTTGAATGTACCTCATTTGATGAGCTCTCATATGTGCAAGCTCACCCGTGCGGCGTACTTGGGGCCGAACTTAACGAGAGTGAGAGTTGGAACGAGATTCGATGCATGTGTATGTGGGCGTGTTTCTCTCTGTGTGTGTGTGTGTGTGTGTGTGTGAGAGTGAGTGAGAGAGATAGAGAGAGAGAGCTACGTTAAGTGGAACTTAAGATGAAAACGCAATTCTGAGAGTAATTCTCAGTGATTGCATCAGCTATTTGGGTTACATTTGACGAGCTCTCATATGTGCAAGCTCACCCGTGCGGTGTACTTAGGGCCGTACTTAACGAGAGTGAGAGTTGGAACGAGATTCCAGTGCATGTGTATGTGGGCGTGTTTCTCTGTCTGTGTGTGTGTGTGTGTGTGTGTGTGTGTGTGTGTGTGTGTGTGAGAGAGAGAGAGAGAGAGAGAGAGAGAGAGAGGAGCAAAAGGAAGGGAGATGACATACATTAAGTTGAACTTAAGGTGGAAAAGCAAACCTGAGAGTAAACCTCAGTGATTGTATCAGCTGTGTGGTTGAATGTTTTCAGAATATAATCTGTGCCCCATTTGATGAGCTCCTGTATATGTGCAAGCTCACCCATGGCGGCATACTTAGGGCTATACTCGATGACAGACCAGGAGAGGAGTGTGATGGTGAAGGCGCCTGGAAACCCGAATTTGATATTGTCTCCTGCATCGTAATATCCTCCAGACAGATCTGTCGTTGGAGCTCCATCTTCTAGTGCAGATGTCCCCCGCCATGAGACGTTGTTACTCTTCGTCAACCTGCCCGCTGCACTCCAGAATGAAATTCTAAGACGTCTTGAAATCGGTTGGTCAAAATTTGAGTGGAAATTTGAGTTGAACTTTATGTTGAGATTATAAAAGCAATCGTAGTTCAACTTGTTTGCCGGGAAATTACCATTATTTTTAACCAAAACATTTTAAAAAATTTGGATATGTGCATTTAGGAATAAAGTAAAAAACTTTGATTGATTTTAAGTTTGGGTGCACAAGATAAAGCAGTATGGGATAAACGTTAATACTGCTCGGAAAATTTTATTTAAGAGATCAGCTTACGGATATTGATGAACGTTGCACAAACATGGCTTCATTTGTAAGGGGGAATTACACGACCATGAAGTAATATTCGAGACTATGTAGTGTAGTGGATGATAACAGTCTTGTTCCATGGAAAGAGATGAAGATTCAATAGATTTTGCTTCCGCTTTTATTAAAATGTTGGTCATCAAGCATACTAATCCAATTGAATAACATCTCAAGAGAGAAGGTGCAATACCGAGAAAGTTCCTATTTACATGGAATAGCTCGCTTGCTTAAATGACATTAATCTCTCGGATCAAGAATCGAGAAACAAATTGGAATGGAAAATGTTATGGACTTTGATCACTCAAAATAATGGAGGTATGAGTACTTTAGATCTTTATATGTTCCATATTCATGAAAGAAGGTGCACCTTCGATATTCTTGTCCGTTGTAGTTTATAAGTTATATTCAAGGATTTTCATGGTGTTGATGACATCTTAAAAATGGCTACTTCCCATGTTACATTTGGGTCAATTACGAGAACTCATTGGTTTTGGCTTCCTCTTTATTATCCGCTTGAAATAGTTTCTACATCTAATTAATGGTCACAGTTACAAAAGAATCGGACATGGTGGAAAAGCCTTGTAGGGAAGATTTGGAAATTAAAGATTCCATTAAAGTATCATGTCTTTCTATGGAAAAAAAAAATAGATTACATAGGACTAGGGATTTTCTTAGATGCCACTTAACACTTTCCTTCCCATGTTGAAGGTGTGGGGCTTGCCAAGAAACCCTACAACACGAATTCTAGAATTGTCATTATGTGAAGCTTTGGTGGGGAAGACTTGAGGTTCTGATTATGGATAATAATCCCAAAACTTAGGACATCCAAACTCACTTTTGGCCTCAATTTTCTCACTAACTAAGTGGTTAGATGGATCTTATATCAGCGCTCCTCATAGTCTCCATGGAATGGAAAGAACCCCTTTTTTCCTCAATATTGTTGATCCTTCACACATTTTTTAGCAAGCTCCACTAGGCCTCTTTTACATTTTCATGTGAATCAATAAAAAAATTATCGATGGATGTGTGTTTTCTTGAGATCAAAGAAATCGATACCCTCATGTGGTTCATGATTAGCTTGGTGTACATGTGTATGTGCTTATGTATATATATGTGTGTAGCCAAGTATAGGTAGGCTAGAAGGAACAATTTAAATTTGGAGCTTGAGGTTGTGAGTTTAATCCTCATGTTAAATCCCTAGGGAACGATTTTATGTGTTCTTATTAGATCTAAGAAGTGTGGTCTATTTGTACTCAGAAGTATCCTCATGTTTTCCTACACAACATGGCACGGTATTTAGAATTTCATTCTCACACTCAAAAATCTCCTCACATGGCACGGTCCATTGCTTTGGACATCCAAGTTATTCAATGTTTGTCTAGTCCTTGATTCTAGCTCTGTAAAGAGAGGCTTTGCATCCTCCCACTTCTTCCACTACTTTGCTTGCACTTCCTTCCATAGGTGATCTTTCAAAGGCTCAAAAACTTCTAGGATGTTGGAGCCAAAGTCTATTTCATCCTCTACATGAGAAAGCATGTCTTTAGGCTATGTTTGATGGCTTGCATCAGCCACTAGAACACTTTATTATATATGTTCCATGGTCTTTTGAGAGGGCATGACTGGAATAATACTTGCCATCTCTCCTTCTCGACTCAATAAGGGTAAATCAAGACTACATGCCTTAGGAGAGGAAATTGATCCTTCATGAACTAATTTTCCACTCTAGGTTCCATTGATATGGAAATTTATTTTCTCATGAAAATGGAAATATGTGGGTGTCCATGTCATTGAATGTCAGAAAGAAAACTCTCTTCCAAGTAACCACCTATACTTTTGTGTTTTCATTGTTTAGAAATGAGAGATATGAATCCATCAACAAGTTAAAACCCCTAGTGACTTCACCAAATATTGAAGGATTTTATATTTTTCTCATCTATTGGTGAATTAAATTACCAAAACTAAGGATGTAGTCTTCTCATCAAAAGAAAATATTGTAGGCCTCCCCCATGTATTTCATGCATAGATTATCAAATCGAGGATATGGTCTTCTCACCAAAAGAAAAGATAGTAGGCCTCTTCCATTTATCTCATGCTAAGGTTATCAAACTGAGCAGATGGCACATCATAATATGAAAAAGAGTAGTGCTCTGAGTAGTTGATCAGGTCCTTAACTCGTGGGAAAATTTGCCTCTAAAGTACACTAATATGCCTCTTAGTCTCTTTTGTAGCACTATCAATTGCATGCTTGGTGCATAAAATAGCTTTCGAACGAAAGATAAAGAGAATACCAATGATTTGTAAAGGGAAAGTTAGAATGTTATAAGAAAGTTTGAGGGGCACATCATTGTATAAAGGAAGATGGAGCTCTCCATAAGTTGTCGACTTTAACTACTCAAATCACTCCTATACTACATAGTTGTGTATGATTTAGTGGTGCAATTTGAACATCTCAAGCACCAAATGAGTCTATATAGAAAAATTATGGGGAGGCGTGTGTAGCTATAAAGACCAAATATATAAACATCTAATGGCAAGTTGGTCCTTAATTGAATATAAGTGGGAAATCATTTGAATTAATGTATGGGGTAATCCAAGGGGGGGAACTTTGAAAGAGTGTGAGATGAATAGTGAGATGAATACACTCATAATTGGTTCACTTGGTAGAAAGATGATTTTAATGCCAACAATATCCAACTTTCATAGCGTTTGCATATGGATCATCCTCCGAAGCCTTCAAACTCGTTTTCGGGTAGCAGTTTTCATCATGCGCCATTAGTTCCATCATGTGCCATTAGTTCTCCCGTTTTTTTAACATGTGTGAAAACTCTTCTAGAGGTGGCTACCTACAACAGATGGTCAACTCCAAGAAGAGATCCAAAATAAGCAACAATCATATGTAGCCGTGTGGAAATGATGGAAAAAAGTGAGTTTTTTTCTGTTTAAATGTAGATTTTTTTTATGTTGAGCTACATTATTATAACTCATAAACCTCAAGAAACGTATGGATTTTGTCACTAGATGTCTAACGTTTCTACCTTAAATCCACATAAAGCTATATGTGACTTGTAGAGATTATCTTCTTTTGTCAAAACTAAGAACCTATCTGGATGCTTGCTCTAGACATACTTCATCTAGAACTTATTCATCAATAAAGATTTTGACATCATTTTCATATATGGTCCAAAACGAATGACCATGTAAGGAAGGATAATATATATGAGAATATTGGGACAAAGTTTTCTTCATGATTCTACGCTTTTGTTTATATATGTTTCCTCTAGATGATCTTTCTACTTACAAGCTTGAACCTTTGGTATATATGTGAGAGTGTGATTATTTTTTGTTGGAGTTCGAGGTTTGTTGAAGCCTAGAAACAACACAAGGAAGAAGAAAAAGCTTGGATCACAACACAACATTGAATGAACTACCAAGTGAATGTACAAAGATAAGTAAATTGTTAGGGCTATATATAGGTATATATACAAGCTGGGAAAAAAATATCCCAAATTAAAAAAAAGTGCCCCGATGATCCAAAGTGTGTTTACATACATCACTACTAAAATATATCAACAAAACCCCCTTGGAAGTGATGCGGTGAAAAAGGAGTTGGCACTTATGTATAAGGAAGTTCCAAGCCATGTGGAAAGAGATCAATCCATAAAAGGAAGTAATCTCAAAGCATGGTGGAAAGCTTCAAACTTCTCCCTAGGTAGAGCCTTTGTGAAAAGGTTTGCAACGTTATCCTGTGTGGGCACATATGCCAAATTGATCTCTCCAGTAGAGAAACTCTACCTAAATAATGATAGTGCACCCAATGTGCTTTGTGCGAGCATGGAAGATAGGTTTCCTCGCAACTAGCAATGTGCTCTAATTTTTAGTGAAGATGGTGGTGGTAGAAGACTCACCAACACCCAAATCAGCCAAAAGGCATCTGGGCCACACACACACACTCAACAATCATTGTGAAAGCTTCCCTACACTCAACCTCACAACCAAAAGTCACCAAAGTAGGATGCTTCTTGCTCAACCAAGATATGCATGAGATACCAAGCATGAAACAAAAGCCATTGGTGGACACACAAGTTTCATAGCAACCAACCTAGTCTAAGTCCAAAAAAGCATGTAAATCTGGCAGTAGTGATCCCTCCTTGGGATAAAACAATCCAAGTAGTCCGGTACCACTCAAGTAGAGAAATATACCCCAATGGTTGATACCTATGCAATGCATAAACTTGCTCATTTGGGAGACAAAAAACTAAATATAAGGCCGTGTTATGCATAGATAAATCAAGCATCCTATAGCCTATTGATAGAGAAACAATAAATGAATCTCAAGTATCATGGAGCCTCCATTACAACAACAAATGATAGAGAACAACAACAAATGAATCTCCAATATCATGGAGATACAACCATAAACCTGTTTCCATAGGAGTGGCAATAGATTTGCAGTCCTCAAGGCCAAAGCTCTAAAATAATGTGTCAATGTATTTTGTTTGACAAAAAGCTATTCCCCCATCAATTTGCATAAATTGAATGCCCAAATAATGATGCAAATGCCCCAAATCTGACATCTCAAAGAGGCATGCAAATTAGCTTTACATTTAGCAATATGTTTCTCATTATGACCATTGAGCAACATGTCATCAACATACACAACAATGATCAAAAGTACATCATTTGCACGCTTAACATATAAGGTGCTCTCAACTAGACTATTCTCAAAACCATGTGCAATTAAGTAGGCATGTATGTTTTCATACCAAGCTTTGTGGTGCTTGCTTCAAACCATATAATGCCTCTCATGATATACGTTCCAACAATGGTGAGCTCCAAGTGCATAGATGCTACGAAAGGTGGACATCCGGCATGTGGCTGCAAAGATCTCATCAAAATCAATGCCTCTCTCTTGAGCATATCCTTTTCCAACAAACCTAGCCTTATATATCTCAATTGTTCCATGAGGCTTATGTTTTAGCTTGTATACCCATTTAGTGCAAATGGCCTTTTTTCTGGGAGGCAAATCACATAAAGGCCAGGTACCATTCTTCATAATAGCATCATAATTTGATTGCATAGTAGCCATCCAATTTTTAGAATTTCGTGTTTTATCAAAAGAAATAGGTTCACTCTCATTACAAAGACTAGAGGCAGCCATCGAATATCAATTTGATGCAAAGGAAGCACTATAAGAGCCTAAATGATTATGATATGATAGAGGTTCATCTAATATGTTATCTCACAAAGTATGCACCAGTCATTTAGGCAAAGTTTTTGCCTCCCTCAGATAGCTTGAGAATCTTGTACTACACATGGTGAATTATTCATAGATTTGGCATAGTCTATGAGCTTATACAACCCACGACATGTAGTTCTAGAAGTAATAATAACATTTCCATTTGACATATCATGAACTAAACATCTACCATCAACAAATTTGACAAGCAAGCTAATCTTGGCTAATCTAAAAGTGACAACTAATTTTTCTTAATCCTAGGTACATACAAAGCATTTGACAATGTGAAAGAATTGACATCAATAGTAGTCAAAATGATCTTACCAACTCCCATTAAAGGATAAGAGGAGTTGTTAGCGCATGTGACAGTATTCCATGTAGGGCTAGGCTCAAGTGAAGTGAAGAAACTATGTTGTGAGGTAGTATGCTTGGTTGCCCCACTATCAAAGTACCAAACATCCGAGTCTATTGCAGATATACACTGCTCATGAGAAGATGGGTCATAGTTACATATAGTAGTAAATGTCCCATTCTTCATTTTGAACAAGATTACTAGACTCTGTTTTAGGTGTAGAGGCCTCACAACTGCCATTTCAGCCTCTTTCTTCTTCACCTCTTTTGCAACCAATTTTGGATACCTCTTTATGACATGATCATTTCCCTTACAATATTTACAGAATTGTTTTGCTTTTGTGTTTTCTTCTCATCTTTATCTTCCTTCTTCAATTGTGCAGCATTGGAAGATTTCTACTTACTAGTGGATAAAATCCATTTCCCTTTGTCCTTCTCACTAGCTAAGAAAGCTTGATTTGCAACATGCATGATCGACCTGTTCTACCTAGACTGATCTTCCTACAAAAAAAAAACACTCCTCAAATGATAAGGCATTTGGATTGCCTTTCATCATCAATTGAAGAGTAGAACCAAAACTTTGATATGAATCTAGAAGACTATTAAGAACAATCTACACAAGTGCATTATGTGATAGACTTCATTAATAGAAATCAACTACTCCTTCAAATCTTGGATCTTTGTCAAGAAATTGTCCATAGAAGCTTCTTCATTCATATGCTCACTCTCCAACAGTTTTTAGAGGTAAACAACATGAGCCTCATTCTTGCCTAGTATAAGGTTGTAAGTGTATCCCAAACATTCTTTGCTATCTTGCAAGAGCGAATGTGAGGGATAATGGCATGTTTGATAGACAAAGCTATCAATCCATGTGCCTGAGCATCTCTACCATCTCAACAAAGTTTCTCTACAATATGTGCAACTAGGACTGCAACACAAATAGGAATCTCAAGATCATCGTCTTCAACACCATCTACATCACCTTCAATTACTGTATTGTAGGACGTTTTTCAATACCCTGTACAATATCACAAAGCCCTTTTGCTATCAATACATGATGCATCATATATGCCTATAACAAGTAATTAGTGCCATCCAAATTTTCCTCAACAACCAACATATGGAATTCATCATTGCATTCAGCCATGGCCAATGACTAAATACCTTGATGTAGAAAAATGACTTTATCTAAAACAGTTAAAGAAATTGAACACCTTGTCGACCTTTGCTAGGCATTTAGCGTACTTCGAGCTGCTTGTACTAGCAAACTAAAACCTATATATATTTTTGGAACAAAAGGAAAAATTATCTACACATTCACTCACCAATTTTCATGTGATTATGAGACTATGACTAAAGGGATGTTGACGATGTCGTAGATGAAGCAACGACCTGCTCTGGTACCAATTGTTGGAGTTTGAGGTCTGCAGATGCACATGAACAACACAAGGAAGAAGAAGAAGCTTGGAGCACAACACAAAATTGAATGAATTACCAAGTGAATGTACAAAGATAAGTAACATGTGAGGGTTATAAGCATATATACAAGCCTAGGGAAGAAACCTCCTAAAGAGGGAAAAAAAAGTCCAATCAGTCCCAAGTCTATTCACACATCACTACCAGAATATATCAACATTTTTTGTGATTAACGGATTGGGATTTATTTTCACTAGATTGGTTTCACGAGGGCTGGAATCGTGTTTCTTGAAAGCTCGAAGTCTCTTGAATTTTTCGGAGTCAATACATGAGAAAATTTCAAATAAGTTTCTTGTAATTGTTTATGAATATTATTCTTTTGATCCTTTTCATATTAGAGTATTTTACTAGAATTACTTTCCTTGTGACTTTTATTTCTTTTGAGAATTATACCCTAGTCTTAAGAAGAACGTTACCCAAAGTTCAATTTGGCTAAGCGCCTTAAGGAGAAACTAAAAGAAATATACATAGCACACCTAGTTACATCTTGGAATCACATAAAAATCATGTAACAAAACAAAGGGACTAGCGGAGTAGAAATTGGATTGGGAGGGAGGACATTGTGAGTTTGAATCTCGAAAACTACAGAAGATTTTCAAAGCAAACATTTTAGACTTCAACGATTTTCAAAAGCATAGGCGTAATGGATGTTGTAAGGCCTCAATGGAGATTGTAAGGCATGTTTTTTTTCTCCTCTTAGAAATTTCTTTTTAGTTTCTCTCTTTCATCGCCTCGTGATTTGTTTCTCATCTAAAAAAATTAGTTACTCTTTTTCATCGTTTATCTTCCTGCCCCCTTCTCTTTTCTCATTCTTCCTCTTTTTCCTAACTTTTTGTCTTGTATCTCCTTTTTCTTTTGCTTTTTGACTCTCACACTATTTGCATTCTCTCTCGCTACTTTCTCTATTTCATGTTAAACTTTTGTTACACGCTTCTTCTATTCCTCTTTCTAAGTTTCTTACCATATTGTTTTCTTCCTCCTTTATAACTTTGTTTTCTCTTTAATATTTCTCTTTCTGCCCTTTTGGATTTTCAAATGTCAAAAACGAAATGTCAAAAATGACGTAGAGAGAAGAAAGAGCATAGAAACACACACCCACACACACTTATTCCATGTATTGTTACTTATTTGGAAATGGTTGAGGTGAGAGTGCAAGAGCTCTTTGTCTCTTTTTCTCCTTTTGTATTCTTTCCTCTCTCTCTCTCTCCCATTTATTTTAGGCTACTGTCATTGAAATATTTGTTCAATAAAGGAAAAAATCTTAAGAAAACAAAAATCTCAATCTAGACTTAAAACCTTAGATATGTTGATAAATCCTAGATTCTTGAGAACTCATAATTTCTTCAAACTAGTAAGGGAGAAACCATGGATACCATAGAGCACTTATTCAAATGTTAAAATCCTAAAAAGTATAGGGGAAACTAAAGATTTATCCATCATCAAGAATAACTTGAAAGTCTTTAAGGAGAATAAGAACTTAAAATACTTAATATAATCTTTAAACTTGATTTTTGTTATAAAAACTTAGAAACCAAGTCATAAAAACTTATTGAAAACCTTCTGATATATATATATATATATATATATATATATATATATATATATATATATATATATATATATATATATATATATATATATATATATATATATATATATATATATATATATATATATATATATATATATATATATATATATATATATATATATATATATATATATATATATATATAGAGAGAGAGAGAGAGAGAGAGAGAGAGAGAGAGAGTGAGAGAGAGAGACACATACATACACACACACATACACACACACACACACACACACACACACACACACATATATATATATATATATATATATATATATATATATATATATATATATATATATATATATATATATATATATATATATATATATATATATATATATATAGCATTGTGGTGTCCATCAATACACTTAAAAATGTTAATGCATTCTTTTTCTTTTCTTAGAAGGTTCTTTCCCCTTGATTTGTATTCATTCCTATTTCCTAATGGGCTATTTATCTTTGTACATTTCGCACTTGGTAATACTTTTTGTGTTGTTCTCCTAAGATTCTTCTTTTTCATCCTTGTGTTACTTTGAGTGCATTACTTCTGCTAGACTTCAACAATTGGTATCAAATCAAGCTTCAACTTCTTGAGGTTGTCTCTTCACATTTTTATGGCATGCTTAGAAAACATGTTATTATGGAAAACAAAAACAATGTAGTTGAATAGCTAGAGATTGATGATGTTTTAGTTAAGGAATGGAATCATTTTATGTAAAGTTATTCCCAATTCTCTTTCAATTTCATATGAGTTGTCTCGATAGTCTCTAATGTTTGGATATGACTACAGAAGGTGGAAGAAAAATCTTGGAGACTAGATACCCTTGGATTTAGAAGAGAACTGTCAAGAATTTGAATTAGAATTACCGATGCATCTAGATTTTTATTTTCTTTTTTGTGTATTCAAAGATTGCACTATTCAAGTTCATATTGGATTCCTATATTGCTCAAAGAGTTTCTCCTAGAAAATGGACACTAGTAAAAACTAATGTATATGGATAGATAAATATGAAGGATAAAGATTAGAAAGTCTAGATAAAGAATTTGAGGGGAAAATATTTCAAAATGGTAGAGTTTGGAGGAGATACAAGAGACGACCAATTCAAGCGATAAGGGCCATCTGACATTCTCTGATCGCCCTAATTGCTTGATTTTTTCATGTCTTTTCTCTCCTCAAAAAAGAAACTTATATGGGACATATACTACATGCAAGAGGAAAATAGATGAAGATATAACACTTGAGGGAAACAACCTATCAAAATGGAAATACCTGGATGCAATACAAGGTACAAACACTCCAAGAGATTAGGACTATCAAAAGGTCTCCCATTGTTCTATTCGCTTGAATTAGTCATGTCTTTTTACTTTACAAAAAAAAAAGTAATTTATTCAAGCCACACACAATAGGCATGAGAAAAACAAATGAAAATAAAGCATTTGAGGGAGGAAACACATCAAAATGATTAATCCTAGATGCAATACAAGACAGGACCACTTGAAGGGATCATGGCCATCGGAAGTTCTCAGATTGATCTATTCGCTTAAACTGGTCATGTCCTTTTTCTTTACAATGATTACTTAAGACATAAATTGATCTCATAAATGGTAGCCACACCACAAAATGTTCCTTTATTTGACAAAAATATAAAGACACCAACATTTAGAAGTTGAAAGTGTGACTTCCTTCTAAATGCATGAATTACAAACATATTATCTTTAGGAGAAAGATAGAATGACATCATTTCTAAATACATCATTCTATAGATATAATGCCCTGGAGGGTTCTTTTTATACAAAATTTGTATTCACAACATTACACCACAAAAAAAATATCTTCCAACATATGTTGGAAATACCATGGCTTGTTATCTAGTGCTAATCATACATATGGAAAATTATACATCTAATTTTTATTCTTATGATTTTCCTTTTTGGATCCTTCACCTTTGTGTTTTTGCTTTGGAATATGCTTTAATGGAGAACGAATGGAAGTGCCTTTCTTCTTATCATGCTTCTTGTTATCTGCTGGTGGTGGAGGTGGTGGACGTGAGTCTGGATCATATGGATGAATAGCATCCCTCATGATGTTATGAATTTCTCTTTCTGTCACTGAAGAATCCATGCATCTATATAATCAAATAAATTTAAATCATGACTATAAAACTTGAGCTTTAAGAATCTTCTTGCATTGAAAATTACTCATCATCCACATGATGTAGAGTCTTTTGTTAATGGCATATGTATTTTCATATAAAAACTTTTTTCTCTTCATTTAGTTTGCAAATTCCTAGATATTTGTATCAAGGTGGACCTTCAAAATCTTGAAAGCATTACAAAGCCAGAAAATATCACAATGCATGACAATGTGGTGATACATAAGTGCAACAAAATAATTTAATACATTATTTACATGTCGTAATTGCCATGGTGTGATCGAGGGGAATTCATAAATGTGAGGATTAAAGACATGAACAATTCAAGAGATAAGGGTCGTCAAAGTTGTGCGATTGCTCATATTTCTTGAATTGGTCATGTCCAAAAAGGCAAGCCATAAGTGTTCTCTTGTGTATTTCATGACAAAAATCCATGATTAGACATGTCTTACATTCAAATATAAACAAATATACAATCAACAATTTTTTTGAACCCATAGTCAGCATTCCTACACTTGAATTCTATACATGATTGATTCAATCGATAGCATGTGTTTGACCATCTTTGATCACCTCTATTCGCTTGAATCGGTTGTCCCTTACATGTAAACTTAAAGCCCTCAAAAATTTTGAAATGAAGGATAAAAATGAAATTATCATAGTCTCTCCATCTGAGAAACTAGTAGATTTCATTGTTCAAGAGGGTTTGGGACAAAACTAAGCCATTTCTTAAGGATGAGTGAAATAGTTTCTTAGGATAGTGAGTGGAAAAGAAGTGGTAATCTCTATCAAGAATAAATTCACCCAAGCACCTTTGGGAAGGATGCTTTGGGTAGGTCCAAAATTACTAGAAAATTGTAGAAAGGCTTCCTCCTTGCCTAGGAGGATGCATTTTTTCCTGCACCATGAAAGTGTTTGTTTACTTGCAGTGAGCATGTGCTTTTTTATTTGGCTTGATTATTCATCTAGTGATAAAATTGAACAAAAAGAACTTGATGAAGAGAAAGAAACATCGTTAGATCTTTCTCTTGAGAAATATTTAGATATTGACGTTAAAAATTTAGATATTAATATTAAAGATCTTTATTCCTCTCTATTGCATACAAGTCCTCTTCAATCTAACCTTAGACTATTGCACAGCTTTCTTGCATGGAGATCTTACAGATGAGATCTATATGGAACAACCAGAGGGTTATGTAGTTCCTGGCAAGGAAAGTCTAGTTTGTAAGCTCAAGAAGAGCTTGTATGGACTTAAACAGTCTCCTAGACAATGGTACCAAAAGTTTGATGCTTTTATGAAGTCCCAAGGCTATTCTCGGAGCAATGAGGATCATTGTCTCTACACAAAGAGATGTTCTGATGGCAGCTTGATATGCTTGATACTTTACGTTGATGATATGTTGATTGCTGGGAAGTCTTCTTATGATTTGTCACTTCTCAAAAAGAAGTTGAGTCAGACATTTGATATGAAGGATTTGGGGGATGCCAAACATATTCTTGGCATGCGCATTACTCGTGATAGGAGTAAAAGATGCATATACTTGTCTCAAAGTGAGTACATATCCAAAGTACTTCACTGATTCAATATGCAGGGTGGAAAGGCATTGAGTACACCTTTACCCACATATGTGAAATTGAGCAAGGATGACTCCCCAAATCAGATGAGGAAAAGGAATTCATGACCAAAATTCCCTATCAGTCTGCTTTTGGTAGTCTCATGTATGCTATGGTAGCTACGAGACCAGACATTGCATTTGCAGTGGGAGTTGTGAGCAGATATATGTCTAATCCTGGCAAGAAACATTGGGAAGCGGTCAAAATGATTTTGAGATATCTGAGTGGCACTAAGGACAAGTGTCTATGCTTAGGTAGAGGGAAAGCATCCATTATTGGTTACACAGATTCTGACTATGCTGGTTGTGTAGACAATCGTAAGTCTACATCAATGTATATTTTTCATTTTGCTGGAGGTGCTATCTCTTGGAGATCTCATCTTCAAGAATGTACAGTTGTTTCCACCACAGAAGCAGAGTATGTTGCAGCAAGTGAGGCATGTAAGGAAGCATTGTGGCTTTCTCGTCTTGCTTGTGATATGGGTTTACCTCAGCATGTACCTCACTTGCTCAGTGATAGTCAGAGTACCATTGCTTTGGCTAAGAATCCGGTCTATCATGCAAAGACCAAGCACATTGAGGTGAGGTATCACTTCATTAGAGATTGCTTAGCCACTGAGAGCATTATTCTTGAGAAGGTTCACACTCGAGATAATGCTGCAGATGCTTTGACTAAAGCTCTACCACAGGATAGCTTTCGACACTGTTGTCACTTGATGGGGGTTACTTGATTCTTGATCTTACGCAGTCACTTGTATACTGTGTAACATGCCCATCAAGTGGGAGGTATAGTTTGTATACTTACACTCAGGTATTCTTTATCATTCATTAATTTTTCTCCCATAGTTACTCAAGCCATATTGGCCTTTAGTGGGAGATTGTTACCGTTAGTGTCCATGTGAAAGGCCAAATGGCCACCGGACACTTCTTTGTATATGTTCTTTAATAAAACATATAGTGGCCTGGTCAGTCACAGACTATAAGTTCGACTGCATTTGTAAGACCTAAGAAGTCTGTCTTCGTGCTTCCTGTGTACTGTGTTTTCTGCATATTCTACAGCCTTTGTGCGGAGTACTGTGTGCGGCCTCAGGAGCTCGGCTTTCTACTCCGAGCATATCATCGTGGAGCTCTTGAGAAGGAGAGCGCACTGTGGTGCATCACCATTGAAACACTTCAATTAGATTATAAACATTATTGCATGCAGATAGTTTAAGGGATTCAAAAGAGATTGCAAAATCATTTAGACCCTCTATGTTATGGACATCTCTTCCAAGATGTTTGCTTGGTGCTAAGGAAGGATCAACAAAAGACAATGAGTTGGAGTCCCAAGCATCAACAGAGAAGAGAGAGCTCATCTTGACTAAGAAAGAGAAATGGTGATCCATTTCTTTATAAGATTCAAGAAGGGGATGGATTAAATGATCTGGTGAATCTACATAATTATGATTGAAGAAGGGAATGGATTGTGCTACATAACAATGAAAGTGACATTTCAATAAATATGAACAATAGATAATGACAATGGATAATGAAAATGAAGACATTTGATTTGACAAGTGATATGCCCTTTGATTGCACTATATAATGATTGTGACTATGACCCTTGATCTTATATGATGCTTCACTATTCATATGATTATGATAGATTCATCATGCATGATCTATTTTTCTACCTATCCTTATATGATCCTCACTTCCATCTATTTACAAAATCAAGTAGCTTAATCAAGATCTATCTATATAGTATGTTTGATATATACGTTTCTAAACATGTATATGATGGTATATTTAATTCTAATTGCCAAACTATATCACAATAACTTATGTTTTGCATTCTAGTTCTTTGCATATATAATGAAAGTCTTTGCATATCTCCACTAGATTTCCATAGTAGCTAACTATATCTAGTAACTTATTATTAGATATAAATAGTTTATAATGTTCTTACTTATAATTTCCCTTGGAAATTAGAATGGACATCAAAGTTCTGCACGATGTTGCTTCTTTGTATCTTTTTCTATTAGAAAGGAAGGGACATGCAAATTAGAAGAAGTAGAAGTATGTTATGCATGTTGTAGGCAACACATTCTCATATACTATGTTATGGATGTATATTTCTGGAGGGAAGCTCGATGAAATCTCTTTGCTAGGGGACATCAATGAAGAGCATTGCATTGTATGCTTGTGACCATTGCATTGTCTATAACATCTACTTAAATCAAAGTATGACAACATCTACTTAATTTGAATCATCTAACTGATTTAAGTTCAATATAAGTTCACCATTATCTTATGTATAGCAAGAAAAACCACAAATATAAGTTCAAAATCTATGCTTGGCATCAACTTTTGAGTTTCTTCTGATTTTTTAGAAGGCATAATAAAGCCGTGCTAACAAGCTATGAATTTGATCCTTGCCTTAGATTTTAGGCTCACGTCGATGCCTTGCATTGAATTTTGGCATAAATTCGATGCTAGGCATTGACTTTATGCTAGAAGCTGATGTTGGCATCGACATTATGCTAGAAGTCATTGCTTAGTCCATAAACTTGATGCCACATATCAACTTGAGCCCAAAATCTAAGCCAAGCATTGACTTCAAGCCTAAACTTGATGGCTGATATTGAGTTTAATGGGATCGAATGTATATGGTAACTCAGTGAAGCACATTGACTCAGAGTGCCAGGCTTCTAACTTGAGCCTTACAATCCGTGTTGGTGTAGTGAATTTGAAAAGATGGATGAGAAGTCTCTGAGGAAGTTCAAAGTAAAATTGATCACAGGGGAGGGTCCGAAAGAGGCCGTTGTTGTAGGGGGAGAGCAGTCAAATAGGATGGCAGGGATGAACTCGTCTGAGAAAGCGAGCAACCTGTGTGGCCCATCATTTGTTGGGCATAGTGTTGTGAATCCAAGTGAGCATGGATTGGGAAAGGACACTCCCCTCAAATATATGAAGGACCTGGAGTGGTGCGTGCAATATATTGAGGAGAAAAATGATTTGCTTCTAATCTTTGTAGGTGCTCGTGGTAGGGGATGAATCACTACCACTTAGGAATTGTAATACAGGGAGAACAGCCTGGCTATCGTCTACTCGCATGGCTTGGCAACATTCTAGCGTCTACTCGCATGGCTTGTTGACGTTCCTTTGCTTGGCAACATTCTAGCGTACTTTTCAACATTCTCTATTGCAATATGTTGGTGACGAAGTCGATGTTGCCACGATATTATGTTGCTAGTATCTTTATTTCCCATAATCCTTATCGAGTGAGTCTGCTCAGTACCTAAATGAACTATTGCTCTCCTCTTATTTTGGAGCCACTGTTCACTTTCCTTCAGTATATACAGTGACCACCCTATAAAAAGCATGTATATCCCAAGGCTATGGCTTAGGGACGTGCAGCTTGCATCTTTAGAGACTGTGACTTTCGAATCTAACTCATAGACTACTGGTAGACTGACTTTCGATACATGGCTGAATATTAACGTACAAGACTCATCAAGTGAAGAGTATGAGGATGACGTTGGCGCCATGTACTGCATGTCATACATCTTCCCTTCAATCCCACTCTATCTAAAACTTGTCATAGACGTTGCATCTACTGTTTCAATAGTTGATGCTTTTCTCTACATCCATGTATTTGCATTTAGTATTGGGAATGACTATAAACCGTATTCTGCGACTACGTGCCATGGCTATCAGCTAACGGTTGTATGCTTGTAACCCGCGTCTTACTGATCAATTTGGAGTGACACTAGCAGTTCCGAATGTACTGCATGCTGAAGGAAAGCCTGAGTAACTCGAAAGACATGTACATATTGCGCGATGTATTATGGATTCGCAGTTCATGCAATGCATTGGGCAATATCTCAACTTCCGCGTACACCCCGTAGATGATCCGAGAAAACATCGCTATGGTTTGAATTGACTAGAAACGAAGGAAAGAAACACAGAGAGAGCGGAAGATGACAGACTTACATTTTTGCGCGTTGAAAAATAAAAGGGCTTTGCGAAGGGCGCGTGTGTAATCGTCCTCAGGAGGGGGAGGTGAGGTGTGGTGCGGCTTCATCTTCACGATCAAAACGATCATTACAACCAGTAATACAACTGCGAGAACGCCCCATCCGATGTATTTGAGTGCCTTTTTGCTGCAGACCATGCATCCAAGATCCACGTGCTGCTTCTTCTTCTTCTGCTCAGTCGGTCCCAGAAGCCAGCTTTGTTGCGTCTCCTGCAACTTACGGAAAGAGGCTCTATCCGCGTCCTGATTCCTGCTCCGACTATCATCATCCGTCACCGAGTCAACGGTGAGATCGAATGATCCTCCCCAGTGTGCATTCATCTTGATTAGAACCGTCGAAAGAAGCAGGCTAACGTATCCAGACTCTGTAAGGAGATGTAATTTCTCTCGTTGATAGATTCAGAATTCGAATCCTTCATTCACGATGAAGTTACTGGACTTTGAAGTGAGTACGCCAATCCTGCTGATTGATTTGAGTCGCGGCTATGCATAAGCCCACTGCAGATGAGGAACCGATAATGTGCGGAAGCTGCCGAGATGCGCCTACAACTCCATTATCTGCCCTCTCTGGTAGGCAACTGAAGCATTGCCTTTGACTCTTTTAATCAGCCTCTAGATTGGGGAACTCATTGTGCGTTTGCCTTGTGTCGGTGAGAGAGAACGAGAGAGAGAGAGTTTTGGTGTGCGTGCATGAGGCGTGACCCGCGACAGTGCGGGTTATCGTCGTGTGTGGGCGAGTACTCTGCGATCTCCCAACTTTGCTCCGTTTTCACAAGTCAAACACAAATTGTGGATTATGTGTCATCGTTCGGGGACGTGGTGGAATGGACTTCGATTTGCCGGATTTTCTTTTCTTTTTTTTTTTTTTAAATGGAGGTTCGGCCGAGGCCTACTCCCCCTGACTTTAACTTTGAAATGAACAACTGTACAAGGAAGGGCATAGTACCCATGGGACCCCCCTTATCCCACAAGAACAGGGGCAGACAAGGTAGACGGCCCGAAGGCCCATACAACGGATTAACGCCCGAAGGCCAGATACAACGCCCGAAGGCCAGATAGAACGCCCGAAGGCAGTTTACAGTGTCCCGCAGCGCAGGGGGGTTGAACCCTCGCCCCCGCCTCAAGAGGCGAGGGACCCAACCAATCGACCTGGCTTGGAAGCCTATTATGTGTTTGAATTAATTGAAAGTACAACTGAAAACAACTTAATATTTATGATATTTATGAGACCCTCCCTATTCTACAAAGAAGAGGGTAGATGTGTCCACGTCTCGTTGTTTTAGTGGTTGAATTTTCGGTCTCTTGAGGCAGAGGTCCAGAGTTCAATCTCCGAGCTAGACAGGTATTGATTTTGACCAATCTAAACTAGTTGAAACCGATTGTCATCTTTTCTAACCTCTATTTTGTGGGATACAGGGGGGTCTCATGGGTACTATGCTCATTCACTTGTCCATTTGTTCTTTCAAAGTAAAAGCTTGAGGGAGTAAGCGCTTGCCAAACCTCCATTAAAAAAAAGAGGGTAGATGCTTGACATGATCAGGATTAGAGGGTAGATGCTTGACATGATCAAGATTATAGAGCTTGAAGACTCACTAGGGTTGAGCTTCAAAAGAGACAACCCTAGGATCTTAAAGGGAGATTAGTTTGAAGAGCTTCTTCTTCTGTTTCTTGACCTTCTTCTTGGGTGGAAAGATCCGCATTGAGGTGCTTAGGTAGAGCAATGGCAATAACCTTGAAGACACTATGATATTCAAGACAATACTTGACTTTCATTAGAATCTCAACAATAGATGATACACAAACTAGTCTTGGATCAAATGGGAATTAAATTCTAAGAGCTTTAGCACCTGCTTATCGAACATGAGATTTGTCCATCTTCATAACTTTGATGGATTCGCCCCCATAGAGGAGGACAGAAGGCAGCGAGACTTGCTTGTCTCTTCCCTTTTGTTAATATACCTTAAACTTTGTTAAAAAAACATCTTCTTTACTTTCATTTTTAAAAAATTAAGTAAACGATTGAGAAGAGAAGTACATGAAGCTTGGATGGTATGCTCATCTACATGACTGAGCACGCCGAGTATTTTTTTTTTTTACATTGTAGGAGTTCGTGAGAGTTAGTGCCGAAATGTAGGACTACTTTTACCGTTCTTGATTCCTGAACATGATTAACATATTTGTAAATAAGAGTGATTAATATATTTGTAAATAAGAGAGATTAGACGTTGTTGTCGTGAGAGGCTGATAATTTCTTCAGATCAGATTATGTTGCATGAGCTTGGAAACTTGTTTTTTATCTATTTTGAAACCACTAGAAAATTCAAATTTTGTGACATTCGGCCCTATTACCAAAAAACTTGCATTTCAACAACCATATCACATGCCGATTGCTTCAACATATTATTATTATTTATGAAGCTTGCTAAAACTCAAAAAGCATTTACAAAAAGGTTAAAGAGAATTACAAAGAAAGTTAAAAAAAAATTCGTCCCCTTCACAGCCTTTTATTGATAGACAAATGGGATACAGGTTGTGGAGCCCATCCACAAAACAATTTCTTATTTCAAGAGATGTTACATTTGATGAGCAAAGCACATGGTTTACAGGATCAAACAATGTATGCACATATCTTGAAGAAATCAAAAGGAAAGGAAAGTCGAAGATGAAGGTATATGAAGAAGATATTGATGATGATGTTTGTGGAAATGAAATGCAAGACAATTATGAAGATAGACCAAGGTTTGATCCAGAACAAAATGAAGGAGAGACTTCAAGGAGTGCATAAATTAGAAGATCATCAAGAGAAAGAAAACAACCTATCAGGTATAGTTATGATACTTCTTTCTTGACAACGAAAGATTATGCTTACATTGTGAAGACAGAGGAAGACCCATCCACATATGATGAAGCCAAAGGAAAGGAAAATTGAGAAAAAGCAATGCAAGAAGAGTATGATGCTCCACTTGAGAATGAGACATGGGAATTGGTGCCAAGACCAAAGAATCAGAAAGTAATTGGATGCAAGTGGGTATAAGACAAAGAGTTTTGTAGATGAAAAAGTGTCTAGATACAAGGCTAGACTTGTGGTCAAACGATATGCCCAAACACATGGAGTGGAATATGATGAAACCTTTAGCCCAGTGGCTAAGATGTCTACAATCAGAACTATAATTGATATTGCTACATGTAAAGGTTTGAAGGTATCTCAATTAGATGTAAAGAATGCATTTTTAAATGGATATAATGCAGATGAAGTATACATGGAGCAACCATAGGGTTTCAAAGAGTTAAATGGATCGATTAGATTTTGTTTGCAAGCTTAAGAGAGCTTTGTATGGTTTAAAGCAAGCTCCAAGGGCATGGAATTACAGATTGGTCAAGTTCTTGAATGAACTTGGATACCAAGCTTCAAAGGCAGATAGTAGTTTGCTAGTGAAAGCAAATGAAGATAGATACATTTATTTGTGCATTTATGTTGATGACATTATTATCACAGGTACAGATGCTCAACGAATCAAGGAACTCAAGAAGCAAACGGAAAAGGAGTTTAAGATAAGCGATTTGGGAAATTTGTCTTATTTTCTAGGGATGGAGATTATATATACTCAACATAGAGTGTATGTTACACAAGAAAGATATCTCAAGAACCTTTTGATGAAGTTTAATATGGAGAATTGTAAACCTTCAACCATAGCTTTGGAGGTTAATCATAAATTAAGCAGGTATGGAGGAGAAGAGTTCAAGGACATGAAGACATATCAGAGTTTGGTAGATAGTTTAATCTATGCTACCTTGACAAGATTAGATCTTTCATATGTAGTTGGTGTCTTATCTCAATTCATGCATTACCCAAAGAAAACTCATTGGATTGCAGCACAAAGAGTGCTTAAGATATATCAAAGGGACTCTGAATGAAGGTTTGTATTATGGATTCACTTTTGATACTAGAGTTAAAGTGTTTAGTGATGCAGAGTGGGCAGGTAATTCAGATGAGAGAAGATCTACTCATGGTTATCTGTGTTATGTTGGAGATAAGCTAATTTCTTGGTGTTCAAAGAAGCAACATACACTTGCTTTGTCATCCATAGAAGCTAAATACAAAGGAATGGTGGAAGCTTCAAAGGAAGCAATTTGGTTGAAGACTTTATTAAAAAGTCTAGGAACTGATCAAAGTATTCCAATCATATTTGGAGACAATATGAGTTCATTGTATTTGGCATCTAATCTTGTGTTTCATGCCAGAACTAAATACATAGAAATTCAATATCATTTCTTAAGAGAAAAGGTACTTGATAAAGAAGTTGAAGTCATGTATACACCACTAAAAGAGCAAGTGGTAGACATGCTGACAAAAAGCTTGGATGGATCAAAGTTACAAAGGTTTAAAGAGATGGCAGGTATAAAGAAGGTGCAGGTAATCACAATTGATTGATTGAGGGGGAGCTGTTGGAGCAAGACAATCATCAATGGATGATTACATAAAGTCTAGGAATGAAGAAGTGAAGAAAAGAGTCAAGCTCAAAGCATGAAGTCAAGTGAAGAATCAAGAAGAAATGTTCTATATATTTATGTATATTAGCTTTGGAAAAATACTTCAAAAATACTTTGATATAATGAGGAGTTCATAATCATATCTATATATACACTCATGTATAGTCGTAACATAAAAAGAGTGATGAAGAATAAATGAGAATATAGTCAATAGAATTCAAGTTTTCTACAAGATAGATGTGCAGAGAGTTTTCTCGTGAGATTAGCAACTAGTCTATCCTAGAATTCTCTTAGTCTGATCACGTGGATCAAGAAATCTTTTATACAAATCTAACTCAGAAGCTAATCAAGTTATGACCAAACTTTGATGATCTAATTCTCTTCAGGTTGTGTGTATGACAAGTAGGAACATTCACATGTAGAATTCTGCAAGTGAAGTTCTCCGAATCGCGCATTTTGCTGCTCAAAGATTTGCTTGAATCTCAGTGCTTAGTGTAAAGTTTTTTATGTTTGTGCATTCAAAATTGAAGTTAGAAAATAAGGAAGCTTTGCCTAAAATCATTTAGCAAAATGGGTTATAATTTTGAGAGAAATCAACTTGAGAAGTTGACCATGTCAAAGTTGCCATTTTTAGAAGGCAATTTCTAACATAGGTTTGACCTAAGTGATCAAATTAGAAATTTAAATATGGTTCTTTTGAAGAACTAATGATCATTATGGTTGTGGAAAGGTAGTATGAATATGTGTGCATCATTTGAATGATTAAAATCAAAGTCATATCTAGAGATTGAAGTTCATTTCTAAAGTAGATTGTTGAAGCTGAAGGAAACTTCATACAGAGAAGTTTTTCTTAATGAACTTGAAAGATAATGTAAAGTTTGTGTAAAGTTTGGTTTATTCTTGATATAGAGGAGTTCTTAAATCAAGATAGATCAAACATTTGGAGAATTAAAGATCTCCAGCACCATCCATCCATCCATCTATCCGTCCATCCATCCATCCATCCATCCATCCATCCATCCATCCATCCATCTATCTATCTATCTATCTATCTGTCTATCTATCTATCTATCTATCTATCTATCTATCTATCTATCTATCTATCTATCTATCTATCTATCTATCTATCTATCTATCTATCTATCTATCTATCTATCTATCTATCTATCTATCTATCTATCTATCTATCTATCTATCTATCTATCTATCTATCTATCTATCTATCTATCTATATATCTATCTATCTATCTATCTATCTATCTATCTATCTATCTATCTATCTATCTATCCGTCTATCTATCTATCTATCTATCTATCTATCTATCTATCTATCTATCTATCTATCTATCTATCTATCTATCTATCTATCTATCTATCTATCTATCCATCCATCCATCCATCCATCCATCCATCTATCTATCTATCTATCCATCCATCCATCCATCCATCCATCCATCCATCCATCCATCCATCCATCCATCCATCCATCCATCCATCCATCCATCCATCCATCATCTATCTATCTATCTATCTATCTATCTATCTATCTATCTATCTATCTATCTATCTATCTATCTATCTATCTATCTATCTATCTTACAAAGATTCGTAACATATGAGACCTATGTCAATAAAAGAGGAATCCCGTGTGGAAAAATCGAGAAAGTTGCATCTTAGGTTTCGAAACCCTTTATACTAGTATACATAGTTTTGTAAAATGAACTAAAAACATGTGTCTTCTTAACATTTTTTGATATTTTTTCAAAGTTCTTAATACCAAAGTTTAGCAATAAAATGTATAGTTTAACATATCACCTTTTGTAAATTGTATGTGAAAAATTTGAAATACATTAAAAAAAAGCATATGGATGAAACCAAATTAACATATTTATGAGGGTAAATTTTGATTGGAATTCAAATATATTACAAAGCATGACTTCTTCACATGAACTATGCAGTAGCATTTATAAAGCAATAGAAAGTTTAAGATATTTTCATAGCAAGCTAGAACTTTCTTCATCTATGTCTATGACTCCTTCATCTGATACATTTGTTTCACTTTCTGACTTTTGAGAAATCTTCTTCCCCATCTTCCATAGCAACAAGAGATTTATCTTCATCCAAGAACATACCAACTTCAAAAGGATCAAGCATATATCTTTTGGTTTTCCTCTGACTACTTGTGTCACATAGATCTGGAAGTTTTTTCTTTATCATATTGATGGTTGCTTTTCTTGAGTGCCTTGTTTTTGTTAAGAAAAAATCATAAGAAAGAATATTCACATCATTTATTTTAAGAGTAGATGTTCTCTTAATATTCTTTTTCTCTTTAGAACCCGTTTGTTTGCTAGTATGGCATACCATTTCTAAAGTGTACTTTCTTGTGAATGCATTATTACTTTGAGTATAATACCAATGGAATGCCAAAGAGGATATTCTATCTTGGTCTATATCCTTAGTGACATCTAGAGCTTTTGCAATCCAAATTGTTTTGGCATAATCATCACCATTAGCAAGGACTACAATGAGCATGCCATCATTTATCTCCTTCAACCTCCATGACTTTTTGCTTTAGCTTGTTTTTTCATCCTTGGACCCACATAAGTATTCCTTTCTCATGGTTCAATTAAGCTTTGAAGTGGATGTGTGTAATATGTTTTCTCCAAATTCACATGTGTGCTAAAATCCCACTTGAATGGAATGTCAATTGGTGAATATCCTGCAATGTTATTCTTTATTATCCATTCTTGATGCATTAAAAAAAAATCATGTGAAGATACATCTTCATTGCCTTTATATCTTTTTACATGCTCAATCTTTCTTTTCCATAAGTCTCTACATCCACATTTTACTTTGCTCAAGCATGTTTCCAAATTCGACCCTAATGCTTTTACATTCATGTGTATAATTTTTTGCACCATGAGCAATTACCAAATTAGGGACATACAATAAAAATCTACATCCATCCTTAGGTTCCCACCCATCAGAAGATGAAGACTGCTTTGCAAATAAAAGAATTGTGTCATCAATCCTCCTCAACAAAAGTACATGGTTGAAACTAATATTGTGCAATGTTGCTAAAGCTTTAGTACTATTATCAACACCTATTGAGCAAAACTCCTTGGACATTTCTTCGTTCATGGTTTCAACACTCCTTGGACATTTCTTTGCAAAATTCCTTGGACATTTCTTCAAAGTAGTTTCAACACGGATGGTTTAAGGGATTCAAAAGAGATTGCAAAATCATTCAGACCCTCTATGATATGGACATTTCTTCCAAGATGTTTGCTTGGTGCTAAGAAAAGATCAACAAAAGATAATGAATTAGAATACCAAGCATCAACAAAAGAAGAGAGAGCTCATCGTGACTGAGAAAGAGAAATGGTGACCCATTTCTTTATAAGATTCAAAAAGGGGATGGCTTAAAGGATCTAATAAATCTATGTAATTGTGATTGAAGAACGGAATAGATTGTGCTACATAACAATCAAAGTGATGTTTCAATAATTACGACCAATAGATAATGAAAATGGATAATGAAAATGAAAACGTTTGATTTGACAACTGATATGCCCTTTGATTGTACTATATAATGATTGTGACTACGACCCTTGATCTCATATGATGCTTCACTATTCATATGATTATGATAGATTCATCATGCATGATCTATTTGTCTACCTATCCTTATATGATCCTCACTTCCATCTATTCACAAAATCAAGTAGCTTAATCAAGAGCTATCTATATAGTATGTTTGATATATACATTTGTAAACATGTATATGATTGTATATTTAATTCTAGTTGTCAAATTACATCACAATACTTTTTGTTTTGCATTCTAATTCTTTGCAAATCTAATGAAAGTCTTTGCATACCTCCACTTGATTTCCATTGTATCTCACTATATCTAGTAACTTATTATTAGATATAAATAGTTCATAATGTTCTTACTTATAATTTCCCTTGGAAATTAGAATGGACATCAAACTTTTGCACAATGTTGCTTCTTTGTATCTTTTGCTATTGGAAAGGATGGGACATGCAAACAAGAAGAAGCAAAAGTATGTTATGCATGTTGTAGGAAACACATTGTGATATACTATGTTATGGATGTATATTTTTGGAGGAAAGCTTGATGAACTCTCTTTGCTAGGGAACCTCAATGAAGAGCATTGCATTGTATGCTTGTGACCATTGCATTTTCTATAACATCTACTTAAATCAAAGTGTGAGAGCATCTACTTAATTCAAAGCATGCAGTTGATTTAAGTTCAATATAAGTTCAATATAAGTTCAATATAAGTTCAATATAAGTTCAACATTATCTTATGTATAGCAAGAAAAACACAAATATTGGTACAGATTCAAGCAGGCATACCCTATTAGTATTTAAATTCATTTTGATAAGAGAAACAAGATTATACTTACAAGATCATTGTAAAGATTAGTATAGTCTAGTTGATTCTAGTATAAATACCTAAAAATGGGTACTTAGTTACATTTGGTTGGGCAATATTATAGCTCACTTGCAACTAGTTCCATCCAGTTACATCTGGTTGGGGAAAGAAAAATTTCTATAAATGGAGAATGGAGGGCCAGTCTCACTTTCCATTGAGTAGAGAACCAAGAGAGAGCATATCGAGCACAAAGAGCAAGAGCAAGAAACTAGCTTGAAAGTTGGGGTCCCTAAGCAATGGAGAAAATAGTAGCAAGCAAGAAAAATCACATGTAGTACTTTTTTCCCTAAAAAAAGATTCCAAAAAGATTCCAAATTGAACTTAGGAAATTAGCAATTAGTTTTTAACTTCATACCTCCTTAGTAAAATTTTAGTATGCCTTTTGAAAAGTAAAAAAAAAACCCAAAAGTGAATGCCAAGCATAGAATCTACAGTCAAGTCAATGTTGGGCCTCGACTCTAGCATAAAGTTGATGTTGGGCATCAACTTTATGTTAGAAGTCCATGCGAGGCACCAAATTGACCCCCAAAATCTATGCTTGGCATCAATCATTGGAGTTAGATATCTGCAGACGCACACAAGGAAGAGGAGAAGCTTGGGGCACAACACACACTATTGATTGTATTAGCACTAGAATTTACAAAGATAAGTAACCTGTTATGGCTATAGGCATATATACAGGCTAGGGGAAAAACCTCCTAAATAGGAAAAAAAGTACCCCGATAGTCCTAGAGTGTTCACAAACATCACTACATAAATATATCAACAAATCCTCCCTAGGAGTGATGTGGTGAACAAGGAGCTGATACTCATGTATAAGGAAGTGCCAAGCTATGTGGAATCAATCCACAAAAGGAAGTAAGCCCAAAGCTTTGGAGAAAGCTTCAAACTTCTCCCGAGGTAGAGCCTTCATGAAAAGGTCTGCAATGTTATATTGCGTGGGCACATATGCCAAGCTGATCTCTCCGAAGAGAACCTTTCCCTGACATAATGATAATGCACCTCAATGTGCTTAGTGCAAGCGTGGAATGCAAGGCTCCTCGAAACTTCCAATGCGCTCTAACTGTCAATGAAGATGGTGGTGGCAAAAAATTGACCAATACCCAAATCAGCCATAAGGCGTCTGAGCCACACACACTCAATAATTGTTGTGAAAGCTGCCTGATACTCACCCTCACAACTGGAAGTGGACATAGTAGTCTGCTTCTTGCTCAACTAAGATATACATGAGCTACCAAGCATGAAGCAGAAGCCACTAGTGGACATACGAGTGTCATAGCAACCAACCTAGTCACTGTCAGACAAAGCATGCAAATCTGGCAGTAGTAATCCCCCCTTGGGATAAAACAATCCAAGTATCTGGGTACCACTCAAGTAGTGAAAGATGCACTTAACCACACGCCAATGCTTGACACCTAGGCAATGCATAAACCTGCTCATCTATGAGACAAAAAACTGAATATCTGGCCGAGTAATGCATAAATTAATCAAGCATCGAATAGCATGCTGATAGAGAACAACATCAAATGCATCTCCAGCATCATGAAGATTCAATCATAAACCTGTCTCCATATGAGTGGCAATATCCTTACAGTCTTCAAGGCCAAAACACTACAATAATGTGTCAGTATATTTTTTTTTGACACAAAGCCATTCCACCATAAACTTGCATAAATTGAATGCCCAAATAATGATGCAAATGCCCCAAATCAAACATCTCAAATGAGGCATGCAAATTAGCCTTAAAATCATCAATATGCTTCTCAATAGGACCAGTGAGCAGCATGTCATCAACATACACAACAATGATCAGAAGCACATCATGAGCATGCTTAACATATAAGGTGCTTTTAGTTGGACTGTTCTCAAAACCATGTGCAATCAGATAGGCATGTATCTTTTCATTATTAAACTTGTAGTCAAGTTACATATACTTTTGAATAAGTGACACGTTTGTACATATATGCCTATATATACAAGTAGAAAGTCATGGCATAGTGTGAGATGATGTATGAAAAGTTGTAAGAGTCATTAGAAACTTTAGAAGTGATGAGAATATGTCTCATCAGTCAGATGTAATGTTTTCTTGAATAAGAAAAAAGTTGCACCTTGATCTTTTGCTCAGTGCTCCTTTTGTGTTTATCCTTTTGTGAAATGCTTTTGTACAAATCTAAGTCTGTAGTTGAGTGACATCTGTACAAATTTTTAGATCCTAATTGTGATCAGGCTGAGAGAATTTTAAGTAAGAACATTTACATGTGTAAATGTGAAGAAGAGAAGATTGTAGTAGGCCCAAATTCAATAATAATGTTTCTGTTGATTCTCCTTCCACAGTGTAAAGTTTTGAGCAAATATGCACTCATTCTTTAAGTTGGAAGGTAAGCTACCTATGGCTAAAAGCATTTGAATAAATGGGTTCTAGTTTGAGAGAACTATGCATTAGAAATTGTAGGTGTCAAAGTCGATTGTATAGAAGTACAATTTTAAACATAGGTAAATTGTTTGGAGTAAATCTCAAGATTTACTAAATCTTTTGAGAAAGTTTAACTTGGAGAAGGTGAAAAAACAATAGAGAAGAGGTCATACGAAGTTTCATTAGAAACTTTACACATTTGATCAGTCTATGAGTGGATTAAGTGAAGCAGACTTTCTGTGTGTTAAGTTTGTTCACAATTAGTTCAAAATTTTGGTAATTTGGTATTGGTCTTCCAAAATTGGTTG